>CM034350.1:84256473-84323943 GCA_019925275.1 Mytilus edulis
CGTGTTTCTCGTTTCTTTTTTTTAAAAGATTAACCTTTTTTTTTTCTCGTTTGGAGGGGTTTTAAAACTAGAAATTTTGGGGGCCCCCTTTATAGTTTTTTTCCCGAGTGTGACCCAAAGGTTCCTTTGTTAAAACGGAAACATTGACCTATAATGGTTTACTGTTTAAATTGTTATTTGGAGGAGAGTTGTCCCCATTGGCACTCAAAAAAAAAACCCCCCAATTTTCCCTTTTATCTAGTTACTTTTTGCTTTTCCAAACAATTCCTATGATTTAAAACGGAGTCTTCGAAATTTCCTCCGCAAAACAAAACAAAAAATGTTATCAAACATTAATTACTTTATAAAAAAAATCAGTATATGTTTCATTTATGTTTCTATAGTTCTTGGTCGTGTGCTTAGTAATATCTAGTATATTTGAAGATTAAAACAACAAAGCTATTTGAACTTGAAAATACGCGGCTGTCCAACGTTACATAATTTTTGAAAAACTGTTTTATCTCTTATGTAAAGTTATCCTATTTCTTATACTCTGATCCAAGTTCCTAAAACTTGGTGGTAACAACAACGTGTGTCGGTTCTTTGTGACATTAAAGCCGTTATTTTGTCAAATTTCATTTAACTCGGTGGCTGCATGTTAAGTTGGAATAAGAAAAATGAACAATTACGTTTTCCGTTGACTCAACGGTGAAGTTTTATAAGTAGATATGGTAGAAAATGTCGAACAAAAAAGACAGACCGTGCGTGGCAGGGACATTGGTCATCCCAACAAAAAAAGAAACACACTAAGTACAGATCAATCTGAGTGTACCCGCAGTTACTGACCACTAGTTCAAAGCCAAACACAACTCTGACTGTTTATGACGTCTTACACTAAATCCACTGGATGTACTGATTGATAATTTTGTCTTAGATGCATGATTTTTTATAAGTTGTTAGTGGGTCTGAATTAGCTGTCAGTAACTGCGACTGAGTACTCTCAGATCTGTATTTAGTGTCTTTTTGTTGTTTGGATGTACAAGTATCCGCGGCCACGTCCACTTATATTTGTAGTATTTGTATTTTGTCTATCTGATGAGTAAAGTCATTTTCAACTGATTTTTATAGTTCCGTCCTTGTGTTGTACTGTTACACCACTATTACAGGTTTAGGGAGAAAAGGGGCGTGTGTGCCTGCTATAACATGTTAAACCACCGCCACATTCTGTATGTATGTGCCTGTCCAAAATCAGGAGCCTGTAATTCAGTAGTTGTCGTTTGTTTATGTGTTACATATTTGTTTTTCGTTTATTTTTTGTACATAAATTAGGCCGCTAATTTTCTCGTTTGAATTGTTTTATATTGTTATTCCGATGCCTTTTATAGCTAATTATACGGTTTTGTTCATTGTTGAAGGCCGTACGGTGACCAATAGTTGTTAATTTCTGTGTCATTTGGTCTCTTATGGAGAGTTGTCTCATTGGCAATCATACCACATCTTCTTCTTTTTTTAAATAAAAAGTAATGCACCTAAGAATAATATGTAGATGTATGTTTTTGTATCTTTCAATAAATACATGGTTTTGTCTTCATTATCTTTATACAGTACTAAAATAAAGAAAAGTCAGCGGATAGTCTATGATAACATTGAACCCTTTTGAACCCTGGAAAAATCTGTGTTTTTTTTAATTTTTAAAACAATATGAATGTTGTTGTTTGAACAATTATATGAATGTTGTTGTTTGAACAATATGAATGTTGTTGTTTGAACAATATGAAAGTTGTTGTTTGAACAATATGAATGTTGTTGTCTACTAAAAAAAGTTGGACCTTTAATGAAAAAGATGACAATAAGTTAATGCTAATAAAATTTATTTAATTTTATACTTAAATTTCTGGATGAAGAAAAAAATGAAACCAGATAGGCAAGTGAGAAATTGTCCTATGAAATCAGTTCAATATAACAGACTTTCATTTCAAAAGGATGTTTTTTTTTTGTTCGTAAACAAATATGGCACCTTAGTTTTTGATAGTTTAACCTCTAAACTATCGGTTTTGGATATTTCTGTTGTACTCATGTCAAATGGTGCTTGGAAAATATTTTAAAACCAAACTGAAAAAGGTAATTTATTTAGAACAAGCCAAAACGAGATGCTCAGAGAGGCACCCAGTCATAGATCATGCAGTGCAATAAACATTTTTGCTTGCTTAACGAGTTGATAAAGGGATAAACTACCGTAATAAGACGCGACTTCGCCGTCTTTTTTTTTAATGAGGTAAGAGGTCGGGATTGGTTAGTAGTTTTTAGCTTCTCTTGTGGGTTTCCGGTTCCGATGAACTGATGATGAAACGTTAAAAATGTAAACAACTCATATTTTCAGTGCTATCGTATCCTGTAAGATAAAATGCCGTTGAAAGCAGTAGTATGCGAGTATAATAGGAGTCCGTGCTATTTATGAAATGGCAGACGACTCTCTTCTTCAGCGACAAGAAGAGGAATGGCAAGTTTTGCAAGCGGTTTACATGGACGATGTTGTCGATCTTAGAAAGAAGGTCGCATGGAAGGTATATTGTACACGACATGGGCTAAGCCTATGCATTATAATTCATAAAAGTATTTACTTATTGCAATTTAAAGTAGTTTACTTACACACAAGCCTCTCCTGTGTCTGTCTAGGTAATATATGCCGTTAAAGTATTAAAACTCCAAATTATAGAAAAATGCATATTAGTTCAAAAAATTATTATTGTAATACATGTACAGTACAGCCTGTGACATCCTCTTAGTTATGTCCACCCTCTTGCATGGTCAACATCCAATGGTGAACATTTATTGGGGTATTCAATCTTGAGATGTTGGCCATTTATTGGGGGTCATAAAACATAGGTAGATTTTTTATCTCATTATGTTACCTGTTAAAATCAATTAGGGTTGAAGTTTTCAGCTGGTATGTTTCATTAAAATTTACCTGTACAGGTAACTCAGGTTTCTTTTAAAATTGACATTTCACCTTTTTTTGAAAATGTAGAATAAAATATTGTTTTAGTCTGTTTAATTTATTATTTGTTTTTTTGTTTTAATGTTATTTAAAATTTTTATTTTTGTTTTTTTTTTCATTTTTGTATGGGTTTTTTTCATTACTTTTTTGTTTCTTATTCTTTTAATTTCTTCTTGGTAAGAATCTTGAGTAGAAATGGCAAAAAGTCAAAGATAAAGTTATTGACTAGCATTTGAAATAAACACTTTTAATAATTATTTTTTTTAAGTAATTAAGGTTTATATAAATGTACATGATGTACATTGTATTCAATTGTTTGTTATATTAGCATTATTAAATGAGTTATTACTATTAATAATAACTAATAATCATGCAAATGATATTTAAAAAAAAATAAAGTATTAAACAAGTCGGTTTCTTATCAAAATAAGATGATCAATATCAATCCTTTTACAATAAATTTTGATAACATCTAATATTATTCAGGAAAACTACAAGTTTCATTATATGGTTTAGGAAAAAAACTAATTTTGTTTATCTCAATTTTTTTCAAATCTCAAAACAAGAGTTGTGCACAAACAATCACTGAAAAGACTTATTTTCCAAATGCCCACCTAGTTATCATCAAATTTTGATAAATGCTCATTGAAAATGCTAATCATAATGAAAAATGTTCTTATCTCTGAATAAAGTGAATCTTATCATCTTATGAAAAGAAATTATTTTAAGAAGTTGAAATTTATTAAATATGTTATTTTCAGTTTGGTTAATTTCTTTCAAAATTTGTCTCCAGAAAAAATAATGTGCACTTCTAAACATGGTGACACTTTTATGGTCTATTAATTAAATCATATTTTTTTTCAGTGTATTATTTTGTTGAAAGTGCTGGACTGGCATGATACATATTCTTGGTATACATTTGCAAATAATATTTCACTCAACTTAGGCCTTTTAGATAAAGTTAATAATTGCAGGGACTTGAATGAATTAAGACTTTTAAAGTCCTTAATAAAAAATGAATTTAAAGAAAAATCTAAGAATAAAAACTTATGATAAAAACTGTAAACTTGATTGTGTCAATAGGTAGAATTTTTGGTCATAATTTAGAAATAGAAAATAATGGACAATATAAAATACCTAGAAAGGATAGAATATATAAACAGTGTCTCTTGTAGGTCAACGAAAACACCTATTCCTTGATTGTAAAATGAACAAAACAACTTTGAGATAATCTATATGAAAATTATTTACCTTCTCATAATAATGTCTCTTACCCAAAAACAAAAAGTAAAAGAAATGCTGAACCTCTAAAACATGGATCATGTTTAAGATATCATATGACAATAAAAATATCAAATTTTGCTGTAATGAATATTTCTAATATTTATATGTTATTTAATTGAGAAATAATTAACTGCCTAAATTTTATTTAGCGTAAGTCCTAAAGAAAATCTTAAACATATATGTTAAACAATGTTGAATGCAGATCAGTCTATCTACAATAATAAACAATTTTGATTTAAGAAAATTAATTTGAGAAACACCTTTTCATTAGAAAAGGCAGGCATTGCAAATGTGTGCAATTATATTTGAAAATGATACTTAATATAAAAAATAACTTAAATTGATTACAAATTATTTAAAAGGTATAATATTAAAACTAATAGTCATGAGACAATTATTTTTTTTGAGCTGTTTGTTCACCTAGTTTTATTATTTCATTTTATTTTTGAATTTCTTGTCATAAACCCAGTTATTAAATTTGACAAACACATACATGTTTATTTTACCTGAGACACATGACCTGTAAGTTATATAATTTTAACACTTCAATGCATTCAAGATTTCCCTTTATCCTTGACTAGTTTTTGATTAATACCTTGTGTATTAAAAAAGCAACAGGGACATATAGGGCCACCATGGTGAACATATTTTTTATGGCCACCATTAATAAGATAAAGTCACAGGTAGTACTGTATCTCTATGACATGATTGATAACTATGTAACTGTGACCTGTTGGTTATTATACAAGGCAATATGTGTCCTCAAGGTATTCTGTAATGTTTATCTTAACGCACAGGTTGCTGTGAATGGAATGGCTGAACAGGGTCTGCAGGCAAATCGTGTTGTCTTCTTTTTCCCGCAACAGATATTCGGGAAGAACCATCTATAAATAGCTCACTGAATCCCCAGATTAGTGTCCAATTTCACCACATTATGCATGATCTTCAAAATGACCACCAAACTGATTGAGTGAATATATACAATGTGAAGGATGGTTCATACATGTATTTGAAAATTTCAGCCAAAATATGAGTTATATAAATACATGAAGGTTGTCATAGATGTAACTGCTGGTTGGGTATATGTATGATATATGAATGTATGACGTAAGGAATATACAAAGGGGTATTTCAGAGTGAATCATCACAAAAAGAGTAAATTTTAACCAAATCAATGTACCGGTACTGTAACAGAAAGTTCCCTTTTGTTGTCCAGTATTGAATAAATATATTTATATGTTGTTCTGTATTTTAGGTTGAGAGACCTTTGCATATATGTTTGATACTGAAACAGCAGCAGTCTGAAAGTGTAGCAGGGACGACTGACAGTGATAGCATGATCCATATGGTTATTAAATGTCCAAATAAATATCCTGATTTGTAAGTTTAAAAAACAAAATGATACAGATAAATATATACATGTACATGTATTAGGACTATTAATTAAGACATGCATTTATATGATACAAATGTACCAAGGGGAGGACTCTTTCAAAATAGAGTGACCACACATACAAGCAATTTATGAGACTTTCACACATTTGATGGTGTTCAACATAATATTTCGTACCTATCTATCTTTGTAAATTATAGTTTCCTTTCATGAAAACAGCTGCAGATGTGACTGTGCCATCATTTAGACAGCAATGCAAAAACAAGCTAACCAATTTGTCCATAAAGTGTTCAGTATTCAAAATCATGAAAATCAAATTCAATTGCATATTTTGAGTCAAAAGGACAGCAACCCAACAAAGGAATTAATAAAAACAAAACATTGTATTGTATGGTCTTCAGTGTCAGAGCACAACTTTTTTCAGCACCTCCAAGTTAAAAATTTGACTAAGAGGATTAAATGATAAAGGTTAACACAGCAGGAGAGACAAAATAATAGCTCTACAAATTTTACACTTCAAAAGATTTGTTAAGTACATGTATTTGTTTTAATTTATTGTGCTATAGGTATTTTCATTACATGTGTATATAAGGGAGATAATTGCTTGAGTAATAAAATACATTTAAAGATTTAATACTGTTAAAGGTATTTTTTTAAAGGGTACCAGAAATAAGTCTAGAAAATGCCAAAGGACTGTCCAATGAACAAATAGCTGTGTTGAATACAGAACTTATAGAACTAGCCAAATCAATGGTTGGAGAGGTAATTTATGTGCAACCTAAAATAACTTACATTAAATGATTTTGTATAATAGATAGTCATGTGACTTTACTATTATTGAAATTTTATTAACTGAAGAGATAGAATATTTTTAAGTTTATACAATACTCAAACATACATCACAAGCAATCTACATTTAACATTACATACATTCTGAGAAAAAATTGAGAACAAGTATATAAATGTAGAAGAGGAGAGAACCAGTACAAAGAAGGATAACTCTGTTTGTTCACTTCAACGTTTATCTCTTTCTCCTTTCTCATCTAAATATTTTTATTTAGATACAGACTAAATACTGTACTAAATAAAATTGAGAATGGAAATGGGGAATGTGTCAAAGAGAAAACAACCCGACCACAGAGCAGACAACAGCCGAAGGCCACCAATGGGTCTTCAATGCACATCTTCCTATAACTTGAACCAGATACCAAGCTTTTATGAATGGATGTTTGCCAGGTTAAATTCTCTTAAATTCAAATCTAAGGGAAATATAAAAAGGCAAAAAAGGCAGTACATACTTTTTCTATTAAATCATGTAAATAGTGTTGACAGAGCCTTTCACATCTGTGTAGGAGATAAAGTTTTCTGAAATAATTTTTTTCTTGTTCCTGTCCCTTAATTTTTAAACTTAAACTTTCCTCAATGCCTGTCACAGGGGATATTTTAATGATTTTATCTTTAATACATGATTCTTTATTGAATTTTTCATATTCGTATTGTATGGCATAGAATTAATGTAAATTCCATGGTAGCTCTTTTGTATATATACATGTATTGTATGGCATAGAATTAATGTAAAATCCATGGTAGCTCTTTTGTATATATATTGTAGATAAACCGCAGGGAAATGTTGTTAATTTTCTTATATTCTGTAGCTGTTTACCATCAGTATAAAAAGATTATATGACCAATTGCAACAAATTCAAAACATCTTATTAATTCATATAAAAGCCTATTATTTCAACTTGGAACTATTTTTGGGATACGATTGCTTTTAAGCAATCTGTAGACTTATACCATTGACTCAGGGCCATGCCCTCACGTCAACCGTTTTATTCTAAACATCAAGGAACATTTCAGATTCTTGAGATTGTCTTGCTTTAAATGGTATAAAAACAAAAGGATTGAATTTAAACAACTGTCCTATAATGTTCTTCTCGTAATCTTCATGTTTCGATATTTCCCTTGACTTGTATGCATGTTTTTAACAACACGGAAAATAAGAATTAAGCAGTATTTATATTTAGTGTATAAATTTAGAAACACGTCAGAGGGAATTCCCCAGTTTTGAGTTCTCTGAATTTCGATCAGTAAATCTTATTTCTGTTATATAAGAACTGAAGTGGAGTTTTCTTATTTGTCACCGTTATGAAACTGATATTTGATATTGTACTTCCATAAAGAAATGTAGGTCGTTTAATTAACATTTAATATATACGTCCTTTCTACAAATCACAAGTCTAGGGTTTGTTTTTGTAATTATGCGCATGCGTATAGTTTTCTTGACTTTAAGGGGTATCAGATTGAATGGTTGCTCTGGATTCCCCACTCCATTGATTAATTTGAAACTCACGAGATCCTTTCTATGTCTGTCTGCTATTGAGGGTTATTGTTGTTGCAATTTTAAATCATATGCATCATTTAAATTGAAATTAAAATAAATGTAGTCCACAACGTAAAGGTGTAAATAGAACACCACTTCAGCCAAATTAGAGTCTTTCATATTATCGCTTCCGAACAACGAAACGTAAAAATAATTTAACTCGTTCTGTGGATAGACATCGTATTATATAAAAATCGATCGCAATTAAAACAGAGGAATGTGTACGGAAAGGAGTCATGTCCACTGACTCAAAGGAAATTAAATAGTTCAAGAGTTAGGAATGGGGTTCCACCTAGAATTCACATAGGAAAATAGGTGATAAGGTACAAAGTGAAATACCATCTCTCACTCTCAGTGACTGCTGTGGAAGTAAACTTGGAATTGATTGTACAAAATAAAACACAACAAGTACATTGTTCATACACTTGTATCGAGGATTGGCTATTTTTAAAGTTGAATAACTATTCAGATTACGTAAATTACATTTTACGAGTATTTTACACGTGCAGTTGAATTATTTTTGAAAATAATACTAATACATGTATCAATAAAAACAATGGCAATCCTATCCCTCAGAGCAATCTGCTCTTTGATTAATTATGGAATTTGCATAATTTCTTGTGCTTGAAATTTTTAAATAAATAATAAATTTAATATATTCCATGTTTGTTCTTTATTTTAATGTTCTGTGCGGCACACACCACTTTCTATTACAAAGAAGAATGCACATTTTCAATAGAATGTACTGTGCAGCGCACAACTGTGAACATTATCTACACGAAATACATTGTATGGAAGTGTTATGCAATGCTAAATGACAATATAATGCAAAATAAGTTGAAATACTAGCTTGTTACAGTGTATATACAAATATTTTAAAATGTTGCAGAATTTGTTTTTTATACCTTTTTCAGGTTATGGTTCTAGAACTAGCTCAACATGTACAGACATTTCTTATTTTATACCCTTTTCAGGTTATGGTTCTAGAACTAGCTCAACATGTACAGACATTTCTTATTTTATACCCTTTTCAGGTTATGGTTCTAGAACTAGCTCAACATGTACAGACATTTCTTCTTTATACCTTTTTCAGGTTATGGTTCTAGAACTAGCTCAACATGTACAGACATTTCTTCGTGATAACTACAAAGGTCCACAGAAATCTTTTTATGAAGAAATGTTAAGTAACCAATTGAAACAACAAGAAAAACTAAAACTAGAACAACAGAAAAGACTTGATTTTCTGAAACGAAAGGAAGAAAAAGAGGTATTCAGTGTTTTTGTCTGATTATTTCAGTGATTTGCCTTTGACCTTAAACCATATTATTTAAAACCATGAAGTTATTCTTAAATGAATTAGCACTAGGATTGTCAGTTTTCCTATCGAAGCTCAGTGGTTTTTTCTGGGCACTCAGGCTTCCTTCACAAATAAAAACTGGCTGCCATGAAATAGCCCAAAAGCAGTTATTAAAAGTTGGGTTCAAACACATAAAATCAAAACAAATCAAATGAATTAGCAATTGAAAAAAAGATTAAGTGACCAATTGCAACAAATTAAAACATCTATTTACTTTGTATTAAATTGTTTAAAATGATGTTACAAAATTGAGAACAACAGAAAAGACTTGATTTTCTGAAAAGAAAAGAAGAAAAAGATGTATTTGATGTTTTTGTTTGATTAAAACATTGATTTACCCTTGGCCTTTGACCTTACATCATGTATTTCAAACCATGGAGTTATCCTCTTTTCAAAAGAATCAGAAATTAATAATATACCGGTATTCTGGAAAGACAGTGTTATCAAATATCACAATGGGATCATGGAAATAGTGATATCACAATGGGATCATGGAAATAGCGATATTTCCCTTAAATCATAGTTGATTTTATTATTAATTTTGCTTTTAAATCTATACAGAAAACTGCATGGTACATGTATATGTACCATTTGAGTGATCTTTTAATTTCAACTATTATTATTACTTTATTTAGATAAATAAAGTATATAAAATTCAAGGGAAATAACTCTAGCACAAAACTACAATATTTGCATTGGTGAGATCTTTTCCCCACTGACAGCCTAGATAAGAGTTCCAAATGAACTAATTAATAAGTATTATCAAAACTGTAAATAATACTTACCGCTACAGCTTTAACTGTAAGGTATTGTTAGTATCTATAAGAACAGGGTTTCATATAGATAAGTATTATTTTCTTTTATTTCATGTTAGAATAGTATAATTAAATACAATGTTCAATAATAAAATAATACAGTGATCTGAAATTAATTATATACTTTTTTTTTTTAATTAAATACAATGTTCAATGATACTTATTAACATAGATTTAAAATCCCTTAAAGCATTTTAAATTTTGCAATTTCTTCAACAACTGAGAATTTCATTGTGACATTCAAAGAATTTTTTCAATAGCAACATTGTGCAAATCTTATAATTGTTGGATTGATTTATTTAAGGGTAGGCCTTTTATATCTGTTACTTCTTCTAATTCACTAAATAGATTCTGATATAGTTGCAGAAGAGATTATTTGTTTATTGTAAAATACTGAAGGCTCTACATTTTTAAAATAAATCATATGTCTTAATGATGTGTCATATATTTATTGAAAGTAAAAGAATGGTACTGTATAAATAAGAAGATGTGGTATGATTGCCAATGAGATGAATATCAAACAAAGTTCAAGTGAAGTGGATGTAAGCCATTATAGGCAACTATAAGACCTTCAACAATTAGAAAATCATACTGTACAGCTGGCTATAAAAAGCTTAGAGATGAAAAATTCCATGGAGAAAGTTAACAGCCTAATTTATTTATAAGAAAACAGTTTACAAAAACAAATATTTTTTTTTTTTTTTTTTTTTTTTTTATTCAACAATATATTGCTTGCTGTTAACAATTGACTCCACTAGTCCAGCCTCCTAGTGAAGAGTACCTGCATTTTAATATCATTTCTCTCTGTGTAACAATGATAAAGTACAATTTATCTAGACTATAGTGTATATAATTCATTTTCAACCGTAAAATAAATAATTATATATGAAATTCTAATTTATCAATATGTATATCTAGTCTGTTTAGAAATAAAAAGTTTCCGGAAATAATTCACACTTGCTGTTATCGGTTTCCTATTATTGAATTGATATCTCTTCCTGGTTTGGAAATACCAGTTTTAATAATGATTTATGATTAATATAAGCAATTCACAGGTATGTATAAACAAATATTACAATATATGTGTATCGATTCTGATAAAAATAGAATGTAATTAATTTTTTTCCCATTTTCAAAACAAATATTACAGACATGAACTAACAACAACCACTAAAATACAAGCTCCTGACATGGGACAGGTGCATAAAGCATATTGACAGGGTTAAAAAGGATTGATGCACCAAATTCCATGTTCATTTTTTCTTTGAATTTAACTTCAGACACACACATGAATTTTATTCATTCACTTATAAATCTTGTGCTTTGCCTGTTTCAGAGACAACTTTTAGAGGATGAAATACAGAAGAGACAACATGCTCTGAAAGAAGAAACAAAGAAAATAAAGGAGACCAAACAGGTACAATTCAAATGTTTATACTTTTTTAATATGTCTATCATAGAACTTCAGGGGCCGTATTATGTTTTCTGGTTTATGAATCTATCTGTTCTTCTCAATGTTATCAAAGTACAAATAATATTCACCTGATAAAATTTTCATATTAAATATTATTGAAATGTTTGCTGTTGGACATACAGTAGAACAGTCATTTAACCATCAATGTGTTTTACACTTTATATGCTTGACTGCAGAAAATAGATATTATAAATCAATATAGCTACCCAATTTTATTTGCATAAATTAAAAAAAGTATTGCACTGAAACAAATCTTTTCGTAGCATGATCTTCCTAATATCATCTATATATTAATCTATTTATTTCTATAATTAGATATCTGATGAGAAACCAACAGAGCCAGAGAAAGCTGTACCAGCTACTCCTATTACAGAAGTACCAACATGTTCCCCAATTGGTACCCCAAGTACTCCTAGAAGACCAAGAATGTCTCATTCACCCTCCCCCTTAATTGTGCTCCCAAATAATGAGAATAAATATAACCAGGATAAGAGAAGAAGGTATGTGGTTGTTATGTAACAGTTATGTTTTTATTTTATGTTCTTTTAAAAAAGCAGTCATGGGAGTTAATATATAAGATTTGCACAATTTTTCTTCCTGTGTACCAGCTTTAGTATAAACCATGTAACCTCAAGTTTCCAAAATATTCTATAGAAACACCAATTAAAAAAATTATGGTGCTTTGAAACACAGCAATTTTTTACTGAAATGTCAAATTAAAGGTAATATTTTTTTCAACCCTTTTTCGTATGCAACCTGATGTGACATACTTTGATTTGGTGGTATTACACCTACATACACATACTTGATCCTATATTATCATATTTCATTTCTTAAATCTTTATTTGGTAGCTATAGACCAAATACACTTCATGGATGCAGATTCAAATATATTTGTTAAAAATATTCATATTTTTTCTATTTATGACAACTAGACTAGGAAAATATAGCTGTTTCACATACATGACGATGATGTAAGTCATGAACCTGGTGTTTAGAGGTTGTAGTTTGTTGATGTGGTTCATACGTTTTTCTTGTTTCTAATTTTTGATATAGTTTAGACTGTTGGTTTTCCATTTCAATGATTTACACTAGTCATTTTTAGGGCCCTTTTTAGCCTGCTGTTCATTGTAAGCCAAGGCTCTGTGTTGAAGACTGTACTTTGACCTATAATGGTTTACTTTTACAAATTATGACTTAGATGGAGAGTTGTGTCATTGGCACTCATACCACATCTTCTTATATCTATAAAAATCAATTTTATTAAATGCTCATTGTTTCCATTTAATAAGTATTAACAATGGAAGGTACACATATTTTTGTAAGGACATTATCTGAAACTATTTGCACAAGATTTGCATTTACACATTTAATTTGCTTCATATACATGTAAATAAAAAATACCAATCTTATTTTCACATATATACAATGGGAGATAACTGTTATATTTTAGAAAAATTCTGTTGTACTATTTTATCAGATTATTGCTTTTAAACTTTTTAAAAATGATAATAAATATATGAAAATATACATAACATACAGATGGACATATGTGTCACATGATAAGATATCTATTTGAAGATTCAAAAACTTTTGAAATCACCGACTTTGAGCATAAAAAAACCATAAATGAGTCCTCAAAATCACTAGGCTATTCCATTAAAATGTATATGGGAGGTTAGTAAGGGACTTTCAAAATATCCCTACAACCAAGAACCATTTTGTAGATAATTTTGAATAATAGTAATAGAAGCATACTGAAAAAAGACCCATGACCCACATTCAATAATTAAACTTCCCTTCCTACAGTCCCACAAACATTTTAATGAAAAACACATGTAGTATGTCCCACTTGCACTATTTCAGTAATCATCCAAGTCAGTGATTTTTCAGTTAAAATTATTTTATTTTACATTTTCAATTTTGATATATTCAGGAGGACCAGTACCCCATTGAGAGATACTGATGATTCTGATCACCAATGTAAAGACCATACTGGAGGGATAGTGGTTATAGCCTTCAATACTAAATCAGAGAGAACAATACATAGAGGCACATGTTTAGGTAATGTTTTATAATACATCCCCAATGTAAAGACCATACTGGAGGGATAGTGGTTATAGCCTTCAATACTAAATCAGAGAGAACAATACATAGAGGCACATGTTTAGGTAATATTTTATAATACATCCCCAATGTAAAGACCATACTGGAGGGATAGTGGTTATAGCCTTCAATACTAAATCAGAGAGAACAATACATAGAGGCACATGTTTAGGTAATGTTTCATAATACATCCCCAATGTAAAGATTATACTGGAGGGATAGTGGTTATAGCCTTCAATACTAAATCAGAGAGAGAACAATACATAGAGGCACATGTTTAGGTAATGTTTTCACTTTGTGCATCTCATTGTTTAGAAGTGTAAAATGGGTAAATGCACAATTATTCATAAACAAATGTACAGAATTTGTCTTTAAAAATTTTATGGGAAAATATAGTATTTTCTTGGAAGTATGATTGGATATTTATGCAGGAAATGGTCTGTATATCAGTTGGCAGAACTTGATACCTAACAGTTTGGTTTGGTTTCACTGCTTCACTAGTTTAAACATATTTATTTATAGTGGATTGGGAAACAAGTTTTGCAACTTATATTAGTCCCTTTCCACTTTGTGGGTACAAGTGCTGCCTTGTAGCGGCATTAGCCTGCTCTTTTACGAAATCTACAAGGGTGTCCTTAACATGCAAGAGATATGGCTCTCTCTTAACACAGGTCAGCCATTTATTGTCCACTTCTGACAGACCACCAATCGTTTCCTCAAAACATACTTTCAAGGGAGAGCCGAAAATTCAGTTCCTGAAATTTTCATCTTGGAACAGGAATCGATCCAGGAACCTTTGTGTGAGTAGTCCGATGCACTAACCACTACACCATGGCTTCACTGTTTTTCTGCAAAGCACAGGACAGTAAGGAGTGTTTGAAACTGTTATTGTCTTTTGATGTTGAATGTCCATTCATCCATATTTATTTATTTTGTGTTAATGATTGGATAGAGAATTTACTCCTTGACAGTTAATATGCAAATTAATTTAAGAGAACATATGTTTTTGTAGGTCATAGCGTCCATGGTAGTACAGTGTATGCTGGGATAGATACAGCTAGCGGAGAATTAGTAGCTATATCAGAATGGGTTTTAAAGTGGCGCCATATAAAACAGAAGAGAACTCAAAGAGTTGATTATGAAGACAAAGAGGGTGCTACTTACTTAAAACAGGTACATAAGTGAAATGAGTTAAAAAATGTAATTGGTCAATGTCGTTGAGAGGACAACTTAAAAATGTGAAAACACTTTGAGATTAATAAGAAAACTAAGAGGACAACATGCCTTCAAGCTCTAGGTAGAATTTTTCTCATGCTGCAATTTTGTCATGAACATTCATCCGTGTTTGTCGATTTGTTTTAAAATTATAGGCAATGATTTGAATTTAACAGACTTATGATCAAGTAGTACAAGTATTAGTTGCAGGATAACATCAACACATGTATATTTTTGAAAATATTAAATGTACTCGCTACAAAACAGGAGAAAATCTTGGACAAATAAATTTTATATTGTCCAACAATATACATATATTGTATATATACAAGCTGAAGGACGCCTCCAGTGCAGGAGTTTCTTGCTGCATTGAAGACCTATTAGTGACCTTCTGCTATAGTCTGTTCTATGGTCTGGTTGTTGTTTTTTTGACACATTCCCCATTTCCATTCTCATTTTTATGTCTCACTTATGACCAATTTACATTTAAAAATCAGAGTTATTTCCCTTTGAATATATTTTTTTGTGTTTGCATATCTTTTGTGCAGTTGTCAGTAACTTTGTATGAATGTTATTTTTTACATTTGAATAAAAAGAAATGTGGGTATATGTACATGAGACAGCAACCCAACGACATAAATAACCAGAAAGAATAGAGAAAATGAAAACTAAGAGACTTTAGAAAATTCAGAGAATAAAGGCATAGAAATAAACAACTTTCCACAAGGCACCAGATAGAAGATTTTTAAGATTAAGCAATGACAATGAAACTCAGTAGGGGTGAACTCGTGAGGGGCTGTGAAAGGGTAGGCAAGTTCTTGTTACAATAGTGACACCAGATGGTGTGGAAAAGTTGGTGTTTTATGTGATGTCATGTATTTTGTTGATAATAATACACCTTATCACTCTTTGTACATTAATAATTATAACAAGGCAGAAATGTCTGTAAAAATTGAATTTATGAGAGAAAATGGCTAATGATCTTATGAAAAGGTGAATGTTTTATGATGTACAAATGGCAATTAAAATTTGGTATTAAAGTTATTGCTTTTTTATTCCAGATTACTAGCATTGAACAAGAAATACACAGCTTGATTCGATTACGACATAAAAATCTAATTCACTACTTGGCAATAAAGTATATACAGGAGGCTGGGAAATGTACAGTTTATGTAAGTAAATATTTTTATAAAAATGTCTTTCATCTTATCAAGAGAGGAGAAATAAAGATTTTAGCAATTGTTTTGAGAAAAATTCATACATGTCAAAATTTGGTAAAATGAATTGTAACAGAACAATGTTAGAGATGGGACTCATTGGGGTCTAAGCGTGATAAGGGATTGTCTGATTTTTTTAAAGTGTGACACATAAAAGTTGAATGATTAAGCGTGAAAACGGGAAAAGTCAGGCAGTACATGGGTAATCACATGTGCTATTATGGCAACGAGAAGCGTGATACAATATTCTCACTAAACAATAAGTGGGATCAGGGATCAGACCCCCTCAATGAGACACCCTTAGAGATCCTCGTTACTAATGTAGATAGATAAGAACCAGCTTCAGTATTTTCATATGTGCCACAGGAAATCCTGACCTATTTGATCAAAATGCTTCATTTTAATCTCAATTATACTGCTGATAAGTATTTACATGTACCTGTTATTAAATTGTGGTATCAGTTCAGAAAATCTTGGAAAATATATTAGTGGAATGTACATATGATACCCTTCAAATGCACTGTTCCTTTCAAATGTCAAACACAACACTTTTTTTCTTAATCTGTGAAAACAGTAGTAACTTTTTTTGTAAAATGAGTGATCATTACTATTTTGAGCCTTAAGTCTGTGGATCATCTCATTTCTGTTGGATTTTTTGGTGCCTGGAGTCTGGGCCCCTGTTTCTTTTTTATGTCTCATATTCATTTTTTGGATCCTGGAGTCTGGGTGTCAGTTCATTTTTCATGAATCATAATCAAAGCAAAGATTTTTTAATGTTCCAGTACAATTCATCTCAATCTGATAACTTATGCCCACATTTTACAGTAGCCTCACTGTTCAATAAAAAAATAAAATTGATCACTGTAGTTTAGCCAATTGTCAGAAAAGTGGTGTTAGACACCAACAATCAGTCAATCAACAAACAGTAATTGGGCGGCTTTTTGATTGGTCTCTGTTGGCACTCCTACTTCATCCACCAATAACACTGATAACTATAATATAGCCATGTGTGAAAGTGGTGTTAAACAACAACAATCAATCAATCAAACAACCAGTAATTGTTCATATGTTTCTGATACCTCCATTGATACTCCTGCTTCCTCCACAAATAAAAAGCTTTCAAATAATTGATCAATATGAACTTTCATTTCTACCTGTGATTACTGCTTTACGAATAATCATCTTATCAATCAACAAATCAATCAATAATTGATAAATATGAACTTTCATTTCTACCTGTGATAACTGCTTTACGAATAATCATCTTATCAATCAACAAATCAATCAATAATTGATAAATATGAACTTTCATTTCTACCTGTGATTACTGCTTTACGAATAATCATCTTATCAATCAACAAATCAATCAATAATTGATAAATATGAACTTTCATTTCTACCTGTGATAACTGCTTAACGATTAATCAACTTATCAATCAACAAACTAATAAATCAATTATTCATCCACCATACATATCCAAAGTCAAAACCAACTAACCAATATTTAGAAAATATCCTTCGATCTTGTTGGATGTTGGAACAACCAACAAAAATGCAATCACCAACGGATCAACCAACCAATAATTTATGTTAGTAAAGGCGGAGACGTCCATTGACAATTATTTCGACAATTGATTTTATTTTTTGATAGGGTTAATAATAATAATTCTGGTATATCCACCTATCATTGAAGAATGCATGTTGATGCATATATTTCTCTTGTTTAGATCTCTTTTTTTTGTTTTTAAGTTGCTGTCTTATTGTCAATACACTAGGTCCCCCTTTTATACATATTTGTCAGATATCAAACTAAAAATAATTTCACTATCAATTCAGGTAATTTTTATTATGATCTTTGGCTTTAGTTGGGATCCATGGTATGCTTGAAAAGTAACATTTTGAATAAAGAAGAAAATAACTGTTATACAAGATATTGGTCTAATCAGTTCTGGTAAGTTCACTCGTAAGCTGTAACTCCAGTTGTCATATGCAAATGACAAGATTATTGTTTGCCTTATACTATTTCACATATTTCTTTTTCATAAAAGTTTGAATGTTTTAGAATCCTTCAATGTTTATTACATATAGCTTTGCATCCTTAGCTTCATCACCTACAGCCTTAATACATCCAATATAAAGTTGTCCAGTTGTGTTGAAGGCAAGAGAACATGGACGTTCTATTCCTATGTTATTTGTATTGAAATATGAAATCAAATGACCATTGTCATTGAGGATGTGTAAGATTGGAATATTCAGATCTGTCACAACAACATTGTCACTTGGTGTTGTCACAATGCGTACTGGTTTGAATGGTTTACTCTTATTGATGGTAGGATGACCTGTATACTGGTTTATTGTATGTCCTCCTTGTCCTAAGATCACTACTTTACCTCTAGCATCATCTGAAATCCTATCCACTACATGTATATTTCCATTACATGTAGTGGTTATATACCTTGCGTTATTAAATAAAGGTTGATTATGTTTATCATGTTCATATACAGTCTCCTTGTCTTCTTTTTTGTTCATAATAATCACAGCATCTCTTTTTAGTTCACTATTATAAGCTCCAACTATAAGTTTATTGTCACTGATAACATGGATAGCATTGGGAAGTAAAGGTGATACATCATAAACAGAATCAGTCAGTTCACCACTACTGCTAATGTGTTGTAACCTTGTTTCCCCAAAAACACACAGAAGGAGTTGATTAGATGGAGTAACTGCCATTCCATGCACATGAATGTTAAATTCAGACATCACCTTTAGGTTGGTTCCTTCAGGTTTTACTCTCTGTAACATTCCATAACCACCTGAACTTATCCAAATTGACTGGTCAAGGCATGGACTTACACAGAATATTGCATCAAGTGTAGTCTGGTACTCATTATTGATGACTAGGGAGATGTTTATTTCTGCTGACAAGTTTCCATCATCTTGTAATGATCCAATGTTTAATTGGGTAAAATTCCCTGGAATAAATTTCTGTGAAGAACTATAGCTAGGTCTGGTTCGTGGTTCTTGGGTTTCAGTGAATTTCTCCATCTTCTTGACCTCTTTGAAAAACTCTGAGGCATTGGAAATGTCAATACAGTCCTGGACTTCATTGATTTTGTCTTCCTTCTGGTTTGTGAATAATGATATAGCATTCAGATCAGATTTAACTGATAATAAAACAGTTTCGTGATTCTTTTCCAATTTATTTTTTAGTTCTTTAAAATATTGTTCTACTTGTTCTTTTACAGTTTTCTTGTGACTAAGAATATTTTGATTTTCTTTGTTATACTTAACATTTTCAGCTGACACTAATTTATTGAGCTCATCTTTCTTTTCACTCATGTTAGAATGACTCTTCTGCATTTGATTTTGTCTTTTTTTCAACATGTTTACTTTCAAGTTGTATGCATCTCTTATTTCGATTAAATCATGTGTCTTATGAACTTTGGCAAAACAGGTTGGACACACAAGGATTTCACATGTATTACAGTAAAGACAAGAGAATTGTCCAGCGTGTTCATCACACTTTATATTGGTAAAATCCAGTTCTTCAGTATGCAATCTAATCTCTTCTCTTTTGATGATCTTATGATCAAGTGCGTTTTTAAATTTGGAATGAACCTTGTCCTTGCAATAGTCACACATCAGAATACTGCAGTCCATGCATTTCCATTGTATAGATCTATCTGTTTCACATAATCCACATTTAACAGGTACTTGACCACTTCCATGTGGTTGAGGACATGCCATATTAAGTTTGTCACAAGTTGTATGATATAGAAAAAAATATTCAGTTAAACTAATTTATTGGTGTAATGTAAAGTTGTCATATGATTGTACCATAGTATCTATTTTTTGATAATGCACAAGATAGGTAGTTATGTATATTCAGTGATATCATGTTTGAAATTGAGGATACTGATAAATATATGATAAACTTTTGATAAGTATAAGTTTTTCATAAAGTAATAAAATCTGATGAAAACCATGTTAAAGCAAATTTGAAAATGTGTATACAGGTCCAGAGATTTTATTGTGAATAGATTGAATCAGAACAGTGTTAGAGATCCCCATTTTATGTAAATTAATACCAGCTTCAGCTGTTTCATATGAGAACACAAAATCCAAACAAGTTATTCCGACCTTTATCAATTTGCTGCATATTATTCCCAAGTTTACTGCTAATAGATATTAGAAGATGTGGTATGATTGCCAATGAGACAACACTTCATCCAAGTCACAATGTGTAAACAAACATTATAGGTTAAAGTGAGGTCTTCGACACAAATCTTTGGCTCTAATCGAACAGCAAGCTATAAAAGCCCCCAAAATAACCAGTTTAAACAATTTAAACAGGAAAACCAACAGTCTAATCTATATAAAAACAAGATACAAGAAACACTTAAAATCCAGCCCAACAAACGACAACCACTGATTAACAGATTTCTGACTTTGAACAGGTGGAAATAAATGCAACAGGTTTTAACATTTCAACAGGCACCAACCTTTGACCTTACTTGAAATAGTACTGTAAAAATGAGTAATTGTTAGAGACTTGTAAAATAATTTCTTACGATCTTTGAGATTTAATCATAGGAAATGACATTATATAAAACTAAAGTAATGCACTTCTCTTTTAATACTAGCGCAAATATTAAAAACATTTTGGTCTTATATTGGTATCATGTCGTCGTCAGCGTCGATTGAAGACAGATGGTTTCCAGATAATAACATATACTGAATGCCAATCAATACGCAACACTTTTGTTTTTCTAAAAAATCTTATCATTTTTATTTTATTTATATTAGAACTTTGTATCTTTTCTTATTCAAGCACACAGACTCAACTATTGATACAAATATATATTCTTTTTTTTATAAAATTTAAGAAAATGCATATTAAATTCATTGCATTTCATATGACAGGGGAAAATAAGAAAGGGGAACGTTACATGACTTATTGAGGTGAAAATTGAGTAGTAATACTGCTATGTGATGAGTTTTATGAAAATACTCATAAAAGTTGATTTGTATGTTCTATGAAACTTTTATATATCAGAACTTCTTAAGAATTGGTTGTTCCACTATTTTTTGTGAGCATTTACTATTGGTGATATGTATAAGAAATGTGATATACTTTGACAGACGATCAGATTGAAAAAAATGTTACATACATTTGAAAATCGTCCAATTTACTCAATTTATATGTTCACATGATATTAAAGTTTGATGTCAAATAAAAGCTTATACAATACTTTTTCATCTAATGCCAATTTTTGGATGATATCTTCATTCGTGAATTTATTATAAGCGTTTCCGTATTTGAAAATGAAAAAGAAAAAAATCCGAAAATCACACTTTAACGCGATTTCACAAAAAACTGCACCGTAGGAAAACTCTACGACATGGCTAAAATGAAAGTATGAAGTTTAATCTATCTTCATGTAAATTTTTAGCAGTGAGGTATTCCGGTCCATTAAACTCTTTAAATAAGCAACTTTTCCCGATTTGTCACTCCACTAATATGTCTTCTTTTATATTTGTTTGATATCAAAACTCAAAAAAGTTTCACTATCAAATTGTTTAGTTTGATCATTGACTGCTATTTGAAAAAATGTGATTAAAAATGTTATCTTTGAAAGATACTAGAAATTCAGGAATTATTGTGTTGTTTTGATTAATGGAAAAAAAATCAATGAGTTAGGATCACAATAATAAGAACTCATATTCTGATATCTTAGACATATATCTTTTTTTCAGGTTTTGCTACAATCAAAATAATAAATATCACATCTCTGTCCATACTAAACAAATTGCAATAATAAATGCACACATAAATTTCTGGGTTTACGGTAATATTTTCCATGAAAAAAAAAGATTATGTGACACTATGCAAAAGATTTTTCTTAACATTATAGTTTGATACAAGATATTGGTATAATCAGTTGTTGTATGTTTATCATTCACAGTCAGTCCAGTTGTCATATGACATAAATGTTGGTTGCTTAATACTATTTCACACATTTCTGTTTCATAAAAGTTTGAATGTTTTAGAATCCTGCAAAGTTTATTTCATATAGCTTTAATTCTTCAGTTTGACCATCATTAGCCCTACCACATCCTATATACAGTTGTCCAGTTGTGTTGATTGCAAGAAAATATGGAAACTCTTTTCCTATATCCTTGGTATTGAAATATGAAGTTAAATGTCCATTTTCATTGAGAATGTGTAAGATGTCAGTATCTAGATCTGTCACAACAACATTGTCACTTGGTGTTGTCACAATGTCTACTGGTTTGAATGGTTTACTCTTATTGATATTTGAATGACCTGTATACTCATTTATTATATGTCCATCTTGTCCTAAGACCACTACTTTACCACTGTAGTCACTGCAGAAATATGAAATCTGATCCACTACATGTATATTCCCATTACTGGTACTGGTTATACGCCAAGGTTTAGTAATTAAAGGTTGATTATGTTTATCATGTTCATATACAGTTTCCTTGTCTCCTTTCTTGTTCATAATGATCACAGCACTTCTTTTGAGTTCACAATTACTAGCTCCTACTATAATATAAAAAAGAAAATGTGGTATGATTGCCAATGAGACAACTATCCACAAAAGACCAAAATGACACAGACATTAACAACTATAGGTCACCTTCAACAATGAGCAAAGTCCATACCGCATAGTCAGCTATAAAAGGCCCAGATAAGACAATGTAAAACAATTCAAAAGAGAAAACTAACGGCCTTATTTATATAAAAAAATGAATAAGTTTATTTTCACTGACAAAATGGATGGAATGGGGATAGAAACAGAATCAGTCAGTTCACCAGTACTGCTGATGTCTTGTAACCTTGTTTTCCCTTGAACACACAGAAGGAGTTAATTAGATGTAGTAACTGTCATTCCATACACTGCAAAGTAAAATTTAGACATCACCTTCAGATTGGTTCCTTCAGGTTTCACTCTCTGTTTTACTCCAAAAGTACCAGAACTTAACCAAACTGACCGGTCAAGGCATGGACTTACAAATGCTATCATCTCAAGTTCAGTCTGAAATTTATTATTGATGACTAGGGAGATTTTTTTTCTGCTGACGATATTCCATCATCTTTTAATGATCCAATGTTTAATTGGTTAATATTCAATGGAACAAATTTGGGTGGAGAACTGTAGTTGGGCATGGTTCTTGGTTCATGGGTTTCAGTGGATTTCTCCATCTTCTTGACCTCTTTGAAGAATTCAGAAGCACTGGAAATGTCAATACAGTCCTGGACTTCAGAAATGTTTTCCTCCTTCTGGTTTGTGAATAATGACATAGCATTAACATCACATTTGACTGATGGTAAAACAGTTTCAGGATTCTGAAGAGGTCTATTCGTTTCACATAATCCACATTTAACAGTTGCTTGACCACTCCCATGTGATTAAGAGCATGCCATATTCAATTTGTCATTAGTTGTATGATTTAGAAAAACAATTTCAGTTGATTTATTTCTTGGTGTGATGAAAAGTTGTCATATGATTGTACCCAATATTTATTTTTTGATAATGCCAAAGATAGGTAGTTATATAAATTCAGTGATATCATGTCTGAAATTTAGGATACTGATAAATATATGATAAACTTTTGATATATAAGTATGAGTTATCCATCAGGTCAAAAACTAATGAAAACCATGTTTTTATCAATTTTAGAAATGTTCATACAGGTCGAAATATATTGCTGCATTTTTGTATCAAAACTATGTTAGAGAGCCCCATTTGTTTGTAGATGAATACCAGCTTCAACATTTTCAAATTAAGAGCACAAAGTTATCCTGAACTATATCAAATTGCTGCATATTATTCTCAAGTTTACTGCTAATAGAAATAAGAACATGTGGCATGAGTGCCAATGAGACAACTCTCTATCTAAGTCACAATATGTAAAAGTAAACCGTAAAAGTAAACCGTTATTTGCTCACATCGAACAACAAACTATAAAGGACCCCCAAATGGTTTTCCCGTTTGATGGTTTTACACTAGCAATTTTGGGGCCCTTTATAGCTTGTTGTTCGGTGTGAGCCAAGGCTTCATGTTGAAGGCCGTACATTGACCTATAATGGTTTACTTATATAAATTGTTATTTGGATGGAGAGTTGTCTCATTGGCACTCACACCACATCTTCCTATATCTAAGAACCACACCAACAAACAACAAACACTGAATAACAGATTCCTGACTTTGGACTGGTGCAATCAAATGCAATGCGTTTTATGTTTCAACAGGTGCCAACCTTCAGCCTAACCTGAAATAGTAGTGTAAAAAATAAGTATATACAAGTAATTGTTACAGACATGTAAAATTAGTTCTTAAGATCTTGTAGATTTTATCATAGGCATGGACATTATATAAAACCTAACAAATGGACTTCTCTTCCCTCCCTTTGAACTGTCAAACACAATACTTGTATTTTACATATGAAATAATACCAGTGATTTTATGTGACCTAGTTGACTAGAGCTAATTCAGTGGATCAGTTACTTTTTCTTGACCTATAATAGACTACTTTAGACCATGAATATCATTCTAATCAATTTGTGTTTCACTGACTCATTTTTCCTGTGATTGTCAAAGTTTAGTAACATTAAGAATGAGATCCATTATATTTTGTCTATTTGTTATTGTGTAGCCTGACAACAAAACTAGTAACCTATAGAAATATACTGACATTTTCTCTTATGTTTTTCTAATATCTATCATTTGAATAGTATCTGAAGACTCTAAGCATGTTATTTAATATGAATGAATGATATGCTGGTAGGACAATTTATATATATTTCCACTTTTCAACTGAAATTACAAAATGTAATGTGTACATTTATCACTGTCAATTGTTAATTTGTGTTTTTCTGCAGCATTTCTTTGGGCTTGTTTTTGTTAAGCAGAGGAGTGTGGTCTGATTAGTTCATATACATTTAACACTAGTCTATCAACACTGAGGTTGTGAGTTTGCACCAAATGTTTGTAATGTTAAAGATAGAGTAACATATGACAAGTTTTCTGGTTTCCTATTTCGGAGAATTTAAGATAAAATCTATGTTTT
The DNA here is from genome assembly GCA_019925275.1 of Mytilus edulis. Classification (NCBI taxonomy): domain Eukaryota; kingdom Metazoa; phylum Mollusca; class Bivalvia; order Mytilida; family Mytilidae; genus Mytilus; species Mytilus edulis. The sequence continues at coordinate 84,281,795 of CM034350.1, forward strand.
TGCCAAAAAATACTTATTTCTGGTCGAGAAAGTTTGTTAGTTTCCTTATTCTATCATGTTTGTGATGTTTCAAATACAGTGACGCATGACATATTTTTTGGTTTCCAATTTTCAGTTTTATAGTGGGTTAAAATCATTGTTTTTAATGAAGACATTTTAATTTTTTTATTAAGGAGCACACTAAATTGACAATATATCTCCATTTAAAACATTGAAATCTGATAAAAGAGCTCTTAATCATATTAGTATATTTGTCTAATATATATCATTTGAACAGTTTATGAAGACACTTAGCATGATGTTATTTATTATGAAACAATGATATACTTGTAAGACACTTTTATACTCCCACACTTGTTGATTACTCTGTATGCAGTAAATTTAGAATGTAAAGTGTACAAAAAAAAAATATCTTTGGACTCTTTTTTTAATTCAGTAATGAAGATAGTTGATATACGTATTCAACATTTTAAAGAACATTTTACTATTAACAATAACCAAAATAAACCTATTTCTCGTATCAAACATAAACTAAAAGAACTAGCCAAGAAATTTGTTTTTGTCCCGGCCGATAAAGCTGCTAATAATATTATTATTGTTTGACGTAAATTTTACATTGAGGTTCTGAAAAAAGAAATTACCAATTCACCAACATTCCAACTGACTCCATTTTCAGAAAACGACATCTGTAACAAACATAAACTTTTAGCTACCGCTTTACAAGCAGAGCCAAATACAATGAAAGTCCCAACTATGTATTCAGGCTTCCGAAGCTACACAAAACACCTTACAAATATAGATTTATTTTGTCTTCAAGCCATTGTTCCACTACTAAATTGTCTATTCTTCTTACCAGCACACTTGGTACAATTAAAAACCTGATAATAAATTGTTCAAATACGGCTTTCGAAAATAGTGGAATTAATTACTTTTGGAGTGTCAAGAACTCGTTGGAAGTACTTGATAAATTGCATGCTTATATTGGTGATTTTGAATCTGTTCAAAGTTTTGATTTTTCTACCCTGTATACCACATTGCCTCACATTCTCATTAAGAAAAAATTCACACACCTAATTAAATGGGCATTTAAAAAGTCAGAATGTGAATATATATGTTAAAACTCTTTTAGGTCATTTTTTAGTAGCAATAAACAAAAGAACTATGTCAATTGGACATGCTTTGATACTATATATGCCCTTGAATTTTTACTAGATAACATTTTTGTTCGCTTTGGGGATTCCGTATATCGTCAGATTATCGGAATTCCAATGGGGACTAACTGTGCACCACTTATTGCGGACCTGTTTTTGTATTGCTATGAGTTACAATTTATGACAAAAATAAGCAAAGACCCATCGAAACAACATCTGATAAAAAAATTTAATAATACTTGTAGATATTTGGATGATATTGGCTCTCAATAATGACGACTTCAGTATGTATATTAAAGAAATTTATCTGTTGAACTTACTTTAAATAAAGCTAATACTAACAATGACCACTGCCCTTTCCTCAATCTTGATATCTATATCACTAACGGAAAGCTGAATACTAAAATTTATGATAAAAGAGATGATTTTTCATTTCCTATCGTTAATTATCCATTTTTAGATGGTGACGTTCCCTTGTCACCATCTTACGGTGTTTATATATCTCAACTTGTACGATTCGCTCGTGTATGTAACAATGTTTTAGATTTTAACGAGAGAAATTTATGTATTACTGAAAAATTATTACACCAGGGTTTTAGATATCACAAACTAGTCAAAACATTTACTAAATTTTATCATCGGTATAAGGACATCATTCATAAATATAGCTAAACATGCAGACTTCTTATACGTTCAGGTATTTCACATCCAATTTTTTATGGAAAAATTTTGTATGAAGCACAAAGGTGTCAGTATTCACCTCAAAAACTAACAAAACCTTTGAATAGACTTATTAAGAAGGGATATAGTTACGATACTGTTGTCAGATCATTAAAGACTGCATATTTTGGCGTTAATATTGATTCACTTATAGGGTTAATGCATCGGAACTAAACACATTTATTCAAAAACCAGTTGTTGGCATGACACGGGTTATGTTTTCCTCATATATGTTATGATGGTATGATACTAAACCCCTAACGGGAAGGATTGTGCCTGATGTTCATATGATGAAATCATAATCTTTCAGTCAGTTTAATTGAAGTCTGGAGCTGGCATGTCAGTTAACTGCTAGTAGTCTGTTGTTATTTATGTATTATTGTCATTTTGTTTATTTTCTTTGGTTACATCTTCTGACATCAGACTCGGACTTCTCTTGAACTGAATTTTAATGTGTGTATTGTTATGCGTTTACTTTTCTACATTGGCTAGAGGTATAGGGGAAGGGTTGAGATCTCACAAACATGTTTAACCCCGCCGCATTTTTGCGCCTGTCCCAAGTCACGAGCCTCTGGCCTTTGTTAGTCTTGTATTATTTTAATTTTAGTTTCTTGTGTACAATTTGGAAATTAGTATGGCGTTCATTATCACTGAACTAGTATATATTTGTTTAGGGGCCAGCTGAAGGACGCCTCCGGGTATGGGAATTTCTCGCTACATTGAAGACCTGTTGGTGACCTTCTGCTGTTGTTTTTTTTCTATGGTCGGGTTGTTGTCTCTTTTGCACATTCCCCATTTCCATTCTCAATTTTATTTATCTCTGTAAATTTGTCAAATTGTGTTTTTCTTTTCATTTTTCTTTTTTATTTATTTATGATTAATTCGTGTTGTTTATTCTTTAGTTTTCTATGTTGTGTCGTGTATGCTGTTGTTTGTTTGTCTTTTTCATTTTTAGCCATGGCGTTGTCAGTTTGTTTTAGATTTATGAGTTTGACTGTCCCTTTGGTATCTTTCGTCCCTCTTTTATATACAAATTGTGTTTTTCTACAGCATTTATTTGGTCTTGTTTTATTTTCAGCAGAGGAGTATGTGTTAGAGAGTGGTCTAATTAGTTCATTTATATTGAATACTAGTATGTCAACACTGAGGTTGTGAGTTTGCACCCACCATGGCAAGGTGTTTTTCACTGCAATCTTAATTAAGACTAGTACCATATTGAGTTTGCCTGCCAAAGACTGATTGTTCTCTCTAGGTACTCATGATTATTCCATCATTAAATCTGGTCAATATACATGTAATAAAGCCAAGTGTGAAAGTGGTGTTAAACACCAACAATCAATCAGTTAAACAACTAGTCATTGGACGGATTTTTGATGGGTCGCTTCCTCCACCAATAAAACTGATCACTAAAATCTAGCCAATTGTGAAGGTGGTGTTTAACTCCAACAATCAATTAATCAAACCATCTACCCTGCCACATCCACTTGTAATTTTGTCAATCTGATGAGTTAAGCCTTTTTCAACTGATTTTTATAGTTCGTTCTTATGTTTTACTGTTGTACCACTGTCCTAGGTTATGGGGAGGGTTGGGATCCTGCTAACATGTTTAACCCTGCCATATTATTTATGTATGTGCCTGCCCCAAGTCAGGAGCCTGTAATTCAGTGGTTGTCATTATTTGTTTATGTGTTACATATTTGTTTTTCATTCATTTTTGTCGAGCCTGCAACTTTTGTTGCAGAAAGCTCGACATAGGGATAGTGATCCGGCGGCGGCGGCGGCGGCGGCGGCGGCGGTGTTAGCTCACTTCTTAAAAGCTTTATATTTTAGAAGGTGGAAGACCTGGATACTTCATACTTTGTATATAGATGCCTCATGTTACGAAGTTTCCGTCAGTCACATGTCCAATGTCCTTGACCTCATTTTCATGGTTCAGTGACCACTTGAAAAAAAAGTTCAGATTTTTTGTAATGTTGAATTCTCTCTTATTATAAGTAATAGGATAACTATATTTGGTATGTGTGTACCTTGCAAGGTCCTCATGCCCGTCAGACAGTTTTCACTTGACCTCGACCTCATTTCATGGCTCAGTGAACAAGGTTAAGTTTTGGTGGTCAAGTCCATATCTCAGATACTATAAGCAATAGGGCTAGTATATTCGGTGTATGGAAGGACTGTAAGGTGTACATGTCCAACTGGCAGGTGTCATCTGACCTTGACCTCATTTTCATGGTTCAGTGGTTATAGTTAAGTTTTTGTGTTTTGGTCTGTTTTTCTCATACTTTATGCAATAGGTCTACTATATTTGTTGTATGGAATGATTGTAAGGTGAACATGTCTAGAGGACAGATGTCATCTGACCTTGACCTCATTTTCATGGTTCAGTGGTCAAAGTTAAGTTTTTCAGTTTTGGTCTTTTTATCTGATACTATACGCCATAGGTCAACTATATTTAGTGTATGGAAATATTTTATGATTTATATATGAGTCGCGCAGGTTTAATTTGACCTTGACCTCATTTTCACGGTTCATTGCTCAGTGTTAAGTTTTTGTGTTTTGGTCTATTTTTCTTAAACTATAAGTATTAGGTCAACTATATTTGTTTTATGGAAGCATTGTTAGCTGTACATGTCAGCCTGGCATGGTTCATCTGACCTTGACCTCATTTTCATGGTTCATTGGTCTTTGTTTAGTTATCTTGGTTAATGTAACGTTTATGTGACAGATGTAATAAAGCTTTATACTTAGGACTATCAACATAATATCAATGATTAGTAAAGAAGGCGAGACATTTCAGTGTGTGCACTCTTGTTTATATAATTAGGCCATTACTTTTCTCGTTTGAATTGTTTAACATTGTCATATCAGGGCCTTTTATAGCTGACTATGCGGTATGGGCTTTGCTCATTGTTGAAGGCCGTACGGTGACCTATAGTTGTTAATGTCTGTGTCATTTTGGTCTTTTGTGGATAGTTGTCTCATTGGCAATTATACCACATCTTCTTTTTTATATTTAACACCAACAATAAATCAGTTAAATAACCAGTGATTTGGTGGATTTTTGTTTGGTCTCTGTAGGTAATCTTGTTTTCCCTACAAAATAAAAACTGATCACTTTAATATAACCATATGTGAAAGTGGTGTTAAATTCAAACAATCAATCTATCAAACAACCAGTAGTTGGGTGGATTGTCTTGGATCTCTGTTGATACTTCTGCTTCCTCCACAAATAAAAACTATCAATCAATTGATCAATATGAACTTTCATTTCTACCTGTGATTACTGCTAAATAATTAATCAACTTATCAATCAACAAATCAATCAATCAATTGATCAATATAAACTTTAATTTCTATCTGTAATTACTGGTTAATAATTAATCAAGTCATCAATCAATTGAGCACCCAACACACTTATCCAAACCAACCAACCAATATTTAGAATTGTTTCATGATCAGTAGGTGGTTAATACAACTAACAACAATCATTACCAATCAATCAACCAACAAAAAATTAATGTTCGTAAAGGAAGAAATCACCATTAACAATTGTAAACAGTTTATATTTTATTTTATCTTATAAAGTTATGGATAATAGTTCTGGTGTTTTCACTTAACATTGAAGACTGTATATTTCTATTGTCAAGATCTCCTTAGTGTCCTGGCTGTCTTATTTTAAGTACCCTATGTCTCCTAATGCGCTTTTAAGTTGATGTCTTATTGCCAATACCTTATGTCTCCTTTTATTCCTATTTGTTGGATATCAAAGTAAAAATAATTTGTGGACTTTTTATCAGAGTTCAGTATTTTTGTGATTTTTCTTTTCACCAACAAATTAAAACTGAACACGATAATATAACCAAGTGTGTAAGTGGTGTTGAATACAAACAATCAATCTATCAAACAACCAGTAATAAGGTGGATTTTTCTGATATTTCTGTTGATACTTCTGCTTCCTTTCATAAATAAAAACTATCAATTAATTGATCAATATGAACTTTTATTTCTACCTGTGATAACTGCCTTAAGATAAATCAACTTATCAATCAACAAATCAATCAATCAATTATTCATCCACCATACATATTCTAAGTCCAAACCAACCAACCAATATTTAGAAAATATCCTTCGATCTTGTTGGATGATGGAGCATCCAACAAAAATGCAATCACCAACGGATCAACCAACCAAAAATTTATGTTAGTAAAGGGGGAGACGTCCATTGACAATTATTTCGACAATTGATTTTATTTTTTGATAGGGTTAATAATAATAATTCTGGTATATTCACTTATCATTGAAGACTGTTTGTTGATGCATATATTTTTCTTGTTTAGATCTCTTTTTTTTTTTTAAGCTGCTGTCTTATTGTCAATACACTATGTCCCCCTTTTATACATATTTGTCAGATATCAAACTTAAAATAATTTCACTATCAATTAAGGTAATTTTTATTATGATCTTTGGCTTTAGTTGGGATCCATAGTATCCTTAAACAGTAACATTTTGAATAAAAAGGAAAATAACTGTTATACAAGATATTGGTCTAATCAGTTCTGGTAAGTTCACTCGTAAGCTGTAAGTCCAGTTGTCATATGCATATGACATGAATATTGTTTGCCTTATACTATTTCACATATTTCTTTTTCATAAAAGTTTGAATGTTTTAGAATCCTTCAATGTTTATTACATATAGCTTTGCATCCTTAGCTTCATCACCTACAGCCTTAGTACATCCAATATAAAGTTGTCCAGTTGTGTTGAAGGCAAGAGAATGTGGAAGTTCTATTCCTATGTCATTTGTATTGAAATATGAAATGAAATGACCATTGTCATTGAGGATGTGTAAGATTTCGGTATCCAGATCTATCACAACAACATTGTCACTTGGTGTTGTCACAATGTCTAATGGTTTGAATGGTTTACTCTTATTGATTGTTGAATGACCTGTATACTGGTTTATTATATGTCCACTTTGTCCCAAGATCACTACTTTACCACTATAGTCATCTGAAATCCAATCCACTATATGTATATTTCCATTACATGTAGTGGTTATATACCAAGGGTTATTAAATAAAGGTTGATTATGTTCATCATGTTCATACACACTCTCCTTGTCTCCTTTCTTGTTCATAATGATCACAGTTTCTCTTTTTAGTTCATTATTATAAGCTCCTACTATAAGTTTATTATCACTGATAACATGGATAGCAATGGGAAGTAAAGGTGATACATCATAAACAGAATCAGTCAGTTCACCGCTACTGCTGATTTGTTTTAAACTTGTTTTCCCATAAACACACAGAAGGAGTTGATTAGATGGAGTAACTGCCATTCCACACACAACAATGTTAAATTGAGACATCACCTTTGGGTTGGTTCCTTCAGGTTTTACTCTCTGTAACACTTTATAAGCACCTGAACTTATCCAAAATGACTGGTCAAGGCATGGACTTACATATTCTATAACATCAAGTTCAGTCTGGTATTTATTATTGATGACTAGGGAGATGTTTATTTCTGCTGCCAAGTTTCCATCATCTTGTAGTGATCCAATGTGAGATTGGTTCAAATTTCCTGGAACAAATTTTGGTGAAGAAGTATAGCTAGGCCTGGTTTGTGGTTCTTGAGTTTCAGTGAATTTCTCCATCTTCTTGACCTCTTTGAAAAAGTCAGAGGCATTGGAAAGGTCAATACAGTCTTGGAATTCATTGATTTTGCCAACCTTCTGTTTTGTGAATAATGATATAGCGTTCAAATCAGATTTGAATGTTGATAAAACAGTTTCATGATTATGTTCCAATTTAATTTTGAGTTCTTTAAAATATTGTTCTACTTGCTCTTTTACGGTTTCCTCATGACTTTGAATATTTCTTTTTTCCTTGTTATACTTTATATTTTCAGCGGACACTAGTTTATTGAGCTGGTCTTTCTTTGCATTGGTTGTATAATTACTCTTCTGCATTTTACTTTGTCCTTTTTTTAATATTTCTACTTTGATGTTGTATGCATCACTAATTTCGATTAAATCATGCTTCTTATGAATTTTAGCAACACAGGTTGGACACACTAGGATTTCACATGTATTACAGTAAAGACATGATGATTGTCCAGTGTGTTCATTACACTTAATATTTGTAAAATACAGTTCTTCCTTATGCAGTCCAATCTCTTCTCTTTTGATGATCTTATGATCAAGTGCATTTTTGAATTGAGAATGTACATTTTCCTTGCAATGAGCACACATCATAATACTGCAGTCTATGCATTTCCACTGAATTGGTCTATCTGTTTTACATAATTTACAATTAACAGGAACTTGACCTCCTCCAAACGGCTGAGAGGAAGCCATATTTGTCAGGTGTGTCCCAGGTATTTCACTTCCTTGTTTGATCTATTTTTAAGTTGTTATGATCAATAAGTTAAATACCCTTGTACTTAGTAAATATACTGAAACATGATAACAGTGAACAAATAATTTATCGTTTGTGTAGATTTAAATACCATGATTGAGAAGACCATAAAATATTATATTTCACATGCCTACAATAATTTACAACTAATTAGACTGTCCCTAAGATAATCTACTTATTTTTTAGTCTGTTTGACTGTTAGTCTTTCTGTTTATCAATGCATCCGTCCATTCCAAATCAAGTTCAAAAATGATGTGAACTTTAAAAAAATTTATGCTAAATAATGATTTTCACCCATATATTACAGATCACTGATCAGGTTAAAGTTTTGTTTAGGGTAGTTTCCAGTAAAGTTGTAATAATATCAACTTAAAACTTTAGTTCACATGTTCATTTAATTGTGAACTCATAAAAAATAAATGCCAAATAAATTAGGGTTTTGACCAGATTTCACAGTTCACTGAATATGAAAATGTGGTAGTATGATCAGGGCATGGAGACAGATAGACACATATTCTTGTTAAGACTACTTTCTTTTTTTGGTCCTTTTTGGTTTTATCTGTCCTTCAATGTTTAATTTGTGTATTTGGTTTTAAACTTTCATTTTTTTTTTGGCCTTTAGCATCACTGAAGTGAATAGATATAAAGTGCCAATCTTTGTAAGAATCAAGCAATTCAGAAGAATTTCAAAACATGGCTGAAAAAAACAGATCAGGAAAAGAAACAAATGTTTTATTCTTTCAACAAAATACATTTTAAACTAAAATCAATTCAAACTGCAGCGGATTTTGTACATTTTTAAATTTGATTTCTTAGCATAAAATCAGTAGCATATATAAGACCGTTATACAATTTTCTTTCAATATCTTTCAATATCTTATAATTATTTTTTATTTCTGTTTTAAAATAGATTTTAATGGATTATTCTGGAGGTGCTAGTCTCAACATACATATAACAGAATCACGTCCATTGTCAGTTGATATCATTAAAGCTTACACAGAAGAGATTTTGTATGGATTAGAGTATTTACACAAAAAAGATGTGGTACATAAGTACCTAAGGGTAGGTAACTGATGTTCAAATTCTATTCAAAGTGTATGCTTGTTCAATTAAATATGAATAATATGGGGGAGGGAGGTATTATTGTCTATGCGACAGCAATCCACCAACACAATAGACAACATAAGCAATATCTTTAACAGTTGACTAGTGATTTTTAGGTTGAAGCAATTTTTTTTTATTTGGATTGATAAATAATTAAATCATACCGAGACAAACATACAGTTTAAATCATTTTAGAGGCAATACAAAATGAATTAATGCTGTATGTAACAAACAATGCTTGCTTATTCTTCAAGCAAGCTCAAAGTAAACTATCAGCTGATAAACAGCGTGTACCTTCTTCATACCTCTGCAATTGCATGAAAAACATAATCTTGTGCAATACCTTAAATTTATATCAGAATCCAACTGATAGAATTAAAATAAAATTGATACTTTAAAAAAAAAAAGACACAGTGATTTCACAGTAATCTTATATATAGTGTTGGATAATCGGTTGAAATTACCAACCGATTATCTATTACAATCGTTTGACAGCAACCAACCGACTATCGGTTATAATCACATCAGAATACTATACATGCCCTTTTTTAAAATGAAATCATGCATTTTAGTCTCATTGGTCATGTCTAATGTGTATATTCCATTTCATTGCAGAGTGTTATATGTTAATATTTGATCTTCTGTTTCCTTTTCATATTTTTATTTTATTTAGCAATTATAAAAATGAATTAATTAGAATCCAGATTCAGATTGAACATATTTGATCTCATAATTACAACATTAATTACCAAGAGTGACACTAACTTTTCTAAATTTCAATGGTTTAACTCGCATTATAATTTCAATAACTTAGCAGTATAAACATTTGAATGTTTCACATTAAGAAAAGATATATATAAAGTATTTTACTTTAAGGAATTTAAGATTAACAGAAAAAAATAAAACAATGCAAGTAACAAGTATCCGTATTGAGAGAGTATTTCATACAAAGTTATTTATTTTAAAGATCAATCTGTATATATATAGTCAATGCTTTTGTCATGTTTTAAAGGGGAAAAAAATGGTTTTGTTTTTAATTATAGGATGTTTGACATTGTTATTGTCATCCGACTGATATTTTTCGTTACAATTTGTTTGACTGAGCAAATAATTGCAAACCGCAAACGGACCGGAAGTTGATACGCAAAAAGCTCTGAAACTATAACGACAATCGATTGAACAAAATCCCAATCGATTATCGACATCGTGAGGCCATACCAACTGATTTCCGACTTATTCCGATCATCGGAACAACACTGCTTATATATATAAATAATATTACTTGAGATAGATAAGTGATGAGCTAGAAAAAAGCACAGAGACAATCTTGGTAAATTAAATTTCTTCCAGGAAATTACCGTAATCAATTTTTATGATATATCCTGAAACCTGAATTGCTATGGTGAAAGCAGAGACATATATACACTTGTGTATATATGTCTCTGGTGAAAGTTAGGTAAATCTACAATTCAGTAATAAGTTTTATCTTCGAAACATTGTATTCAGTACATAAAGGAAGTCTTCATCTAAAGATTAATTATAAGAAAAGTGTCAACTAGATTTCTTGCAACTTTTCAGTTCAATTTCAATTTTAGATAGAACTCAAAAATTTGTATGTATTAAAAACAGGCTATTATTTAAAATTGGAATTATTTTTAATTATGGAATTTCTTGTGCTTGAAATTATAAATAAATTCCAGGTTTATCATGTTAATTCTGCACTTCAATGTTCTGTGCTGCGCAGAAACACTTTCTATTACAATGCAGATAGTACATTTACAATAGAATGAACTGTGCCACGCACAACACTATCTATACAAAATACATTGTATGGAAAGTGTTATGAACTACTCAAAACATTATAATACTAAATAAACATGGAATTTATTAAAAATTTCAAGCTCAAGAAATTATGCAAATTCCATAATTAAAAATATTGGTGAAATATTCCTTCTCTCCATCACTGCATCAGTCTTTCTGTTTTTCATTATGTCATACATTATCTAGATAAAACCTTGATCAAATTTCAAAATATTTGAGTGAATATTTGAATTTGTAGAGAAAAAATTTTGTCTGTAATCATAGTAATGGCACCCGTCATTATTCTGAAGTATTCTTTTAAAATTATTACTCTCATTCATCTTTTACAGGCTTCCAGTATAGTTGTTGATAAGAATGATAGAATAAGGATTGGTGATTATAGTATAGATAAGAGGTAAGTATTTTATCTGATAACAGATATATGTAATTCAAACATTGCTGCATGATTAAGGAAGTTCACTTGTCATGTTTTGGAATTTTTGTCAGATTTTCAAAATCCTCTGGTTTTATCTACTTGAATTTCTAAAAAAGATTTGCCCATTGACCCCCATTTTTCTTTTTACGTATCTTTTACATACATTATTATAAGCCATCTGTAAAAGTCTTAAAAAATCTTAACTATTTTTTAATAGTTTTGAGAACTTTAACTTGTCAATGATAAGTAAGGCTATGAAAAATCAAGAGCTAACATTTTCCTGCCAAAATTTCAATGGCTTATATCTTGAAAACAAGCACATTGACCTATATTATTTGTTTGCTCTTTTTGTTCCTTTATTAATTAATTCCCTATCAATATATACTAGTTTTATGAAAAGCTTGTTATTTTGAAAATGAGTAGCTTAATTCCTTACAGTAGTTATTTCTTGATATAAATTAGAATATGTGGTATGAGACAACTCTCTATCAAATCCAAATTGTATAAAAAGTTAACAATTAATAGTCAAAATACGGCCTTCAACACAGAGCCTTAGTTCACACTGATCAACAAGTAATAAAGGGCACTAAAATGACTAGTGTGAGATATTTCAAACAGGAAAATATAAGCTGATTTGTTATAAAAAATGGCCAATATGGCTGCTTATCTGAAACTTTATACATGTGTGAAGCACAGTTGAATATCTCTAGACCTAAAATTGTATGATTCAAATTCTGATTTCAAACTTTATTGAGTAAAAATTATGAAATTAACCTAAGGAAAATGATGTGTTGTGTCCTTTTTTTATCAAGTAAATCTGTGCAGTGACCTAATTATATAGACATTAAACCACCAAGTTGAAGTACATACAACAAAAGTTTAGTTTGCCATATTCTTTGATTATGATAAGGAATTATTTTGAATTTTGAATGATTTTGAATTTTTGAAAATTGATAAGAAATGTATGATGAAAACTAAAGAGGATAAGCCATGCACAAAGTTCAGTTTATTTTCACTGATATTGCAGTATGAAATAACTAACCCCTTTAGCCATGCATGCATGCATGGTTAACCCTCCTAAATTAAGTTATTTTCCATCGTACATTTCTTATCAATTCTCCAAAATTCTATATTATTCCAGATTCAAATGATTCCTTGTTTTAGTAACAGTTATTACTGTTTTTCATTTGCACCCTATGTGACACATGACGCTAACGGGAGTTGGAAGTTGTATTACTTTTTTCTAGGCTGTCAGATTTATATTATGCTGTTGAGTCCTCCCGACCTGGTGTCCACTTTACAGGAGACAGAGAATTGATACCAGTTAGAGGAGGAAAGAAAGGAGATGTTTATCAATTGGTTAGGATCTTGATTTAAAAAGAAAAAAGGGCCATTGTCATGATTTAATTATTATTTAGACTTGATTGGATTTGAATTATCTGATAAAAAATTAAATAATGATATATTGTATGTTTGTATCCCTTTTTATTTGTTCTTTGTAACTCATTTGTAAAATATCCCCTCATCCCCTAAAAAAATACAGAAAAACATAACCAAATAAACAGGCTAGAAAATATCCAAGAAAACAAGAAATGAAAAATAGACAAATTGAATTCATTAAGAGTTGCATATATACATGTTGAGTGTCCTTTAATTTCTGTTAAATAAAAGAGATATGAAAATTAAAGTATCTGCTTAAGCTGGGGTCACACATTCACCTTTTTTTACTGCCATCCTTGACAGGGCCATTCCCGATTAAAATTTGACAAAAGTCTGATCAAGATCCTGTGAATACAGCAGAATCTTTCACGACATAGTCACGCTTGTAATCCAACTAGACAAAATCGGCTGAGTTTCCCCGAATGTTACCCTATGGTGCTTTGCCAAATTATCCGGACCATTCCTGACCTGTAGATATCTGTTACGAACTTAAATGACTGCATTCAGACAATGATGGGACATTCCAAATAAATGAGATTAATCATTCACTGTCATTTTTTTCCAGGGCTTGATCCTGTTATCTGTAGCTATTGGATTGGATGCTGATCCAGAAAAGCCAGAAATACCTCAAAATTTCCCTCCTGTGTTTCAAGACTTCTTAACTAAGTATGATTTGAGTTGCATGACTTATATTCATTAATCTGACTTTGATTTAAGATTTAAAAAAGAACATTATTTCAGTAGGTTATTATGTTTCCCCCTTATTTCAAGATTTCTTGACTGCATAATTTGTATGAAAATGAAATTAAAGGAATATTTAAACTCATGAGTAGAAAAAAGGACTGAACATGTATGCTATGGCAAAATAAAATGGAAAATGGAAATGAGAAATGTGTCAAAGAGAACGAACAATTAAAGACCAGAAAACAACCCAAGGCTACCTATGGGTCTTCAATACATTGAGAAAATCCCGCACCCGGGATTAGGGTTCAGCTGGTCTCTAAACAAAAATGTGTACTAGTTCAGCGAAAATGTCATACTTATGTATGACTTATATTTAGTTGTATGAATAATTTCAATTTCCCTTTTTACCAATTAAAAATTATTAGCTTGAAAAGAAATCAAGTATGCATAAGTGTCAAGCTGTCGTCTACTGAAATTTGAAATGATTTCATTATCATCAATAGTGTCATTTGCAATAGAAAATTTATTATACTTATAAAAAATATTCTTATTTTAGATGTTTGATGAAAGATGAGAGACATCGCTGGTCAGTCTATCAATTGTTGGACCATAGTTTTATCAAAGAAGAATTACCACACACCATTCATTATGCTCCTCACAAACCTGCTGCTACAGAAGAAAACGAGAAAAGTATGTTGTGTATTTGTTATATAAAAAAGAAGATGTGGTATAATTGCCAATCAGACAACTCTCCACAAGAGACCAAAATGACACAGAAATTAACAACTATAGGTCACTGTGCAGCCTTTAACAATGAGCAAAGCCCATACCACATAGTCAGCTATAAAAGGCCCCGAAATGAGTATAGTTTATTTGTACAATGAGGAGATAGTTGTATTGTATTTGAAGCTTGGACAGCATCAATTGGTGATTTTATGGTAGCAAATTAAGTTTACTGGCAACATGTTAGGTACATTGTTTTCTATCAGTTTCATCAGAATGGAGATAACAATGCTGTATTTAAGCTCAGATGGCATCAATTTGTGATTTGATGGTCGCAAATTAAGTTTACTGGCAACATGTTTGTTAAGGTTGTTTTCTATCAGTTTCATTAGAATGGAGATAACAATACTGTATTTTAAGCTCAGACGGCATCAATTGGTGATTTGATGGTCGCAAATTAAGTTTACTGGGGACACGTTAGAAAATGGGTATTTGCAACCATCAAATTACCAATTGATGCTGTCTGAGCCTAACATACAATATTGTTATCTCCATTCTAAAGAACTGATAGAAAACAACATTTAAATTTATGATGTTATCAAATCAAAATGAACGTTACAAGCGATGTTGCATTAGAATGTATAATGTCTCCTTTGAACCTATTCAAGGATAAAAAAGATTTGGGAAATGAATTATATCTTAGTAAAATATTTTTGTGTTAAGCTCATGTGGCCCTTTCCAATATAATTATGTATATTTCCCCAATTCCAAGGGAGATTACCCTAAAGTTTTATTTTTGTCAAATTTTATCACATTCTGGAGCATTCAAAAAGATTTAAATTGTCTGATGATGAAGTTTGATGAATGAAGAGGACATATGATGTCATACTGGTATGTGCAAAAGACAAGATCAATGAGTCACAAACTTTTCTATTCAACATAAAAGAATTTTAACGACTTAAAAGAGAAATAAATTCAACAACTCGTGAGAATTGGATATTGCTTGATATCAACTCTTGTCTTTTCATTTAAATAGTAATAATAAACTCACTTAAGATTCTGATTGTTTATAATTATTTTGAAATTAAATAGTTGTTTTAAACAAGCAGTATCAGATTCTCAATCATAACGAAACCTATAAATCCTAATTTCCAAATAGGAAAGATACCAGATTGAGTAACAGTATTTTTCTAATTATAGAACAAGACATAAACAAAGATAATGATTCAGAAGATGATGACTTAGCAGATTTACCCTTCATCACGGCCTTAGAGGCCAGTGGACAATCTCGTCTAACTAATGAATTTGAAGTCCTTAGATCCCTAGGGAAAGGAGGATTTGGGGATGTCATTGAGGTAATTACATCCAGAACAGGCTTTGTCATGTGACCTTGACTCCATATTTTTTTTGCTTCACTGAGCAGGTTTAAGGGGTGGCCTATTGCTGTCCGGTATGTGTGTCCATCTGTCTGACTGTCTGTTGGTCTGTCCTATGTCAGTCACTATCAGGTTCAACTAGTCTGTGCCAAACTGTTCTAAGGTTTGTCTGACCAAAAAAGACGTTTTTCTACTATATTTTCAAAGAAAAAATCTAAAAATTTCAGTCTGATTGTTTTGTCTGACATTTTTTTGTCGGTCATACATAGTTTGTGATACACAGAGGTTTTAGTATAAAGAATTTAGTTATTTAACCACTAAGTTGTATTTGAAACAAATATAAACTTAGCACACATGTACATTATGATGTGAACTTTGGATAAGATATGCCAAATAAGGGTATTGACCAAGATTTTGTGATCTGTTTGTTATTGAACCATGGTGTTTGATGGTTCGTTATTCCTTTAAAATTTATAGTTTCAGATTTTGTGTATGATAGTTTATTTGAAAAGTTGCATTTGGTACTGAAACTGGTGGTTTTAATTACCAATGTATTTGCCATTTCAAAATCTAAAGCATTCTGGGTAATATTGTCATAGATTTTCACCAAATGTTGTGATTGGTTAACAACATCCTAGATCATGAAAATTCAATGAATGACTTCATTAATCTTAATTGCTGTACAAACAATGAAATACCCTTATGATTCTGTAATGGTGAATTTAAAAAAAAAACAGTACTTTTACAAAACAGTTAAATTGCTGAAAATATGAACCTGCATTTACCAGAAACCTGTCTAAAGTGAACGCATCCAGGACTTAACATGAATATTAAATAAAAGTTCAAACTGTGTACGCTGATCACCTGTCTAATCCAAACAAAATTATCAGTTTGAACAGATTTCATTGTATTTATATTGCATTGCACAGTTGATAATTCTGTAATCAGGCTAACACATATTTAGATAAATATTCCGGTATCATAATTCTATTGCCATTCTGAACAAACATTTTCTTATTTTAACAGGTTAGAAATAAACTAGACAGTAGAAAATATGCTATTAAGAGAATACCTTTGAATCCTAAAAGTAAATACTTCAACAAGAAAATCACCAGGGAGGTCAAATTACTGTCTCGTCTCAATCATGAAAATGTTGTCAGGTAACTAATTTTTTTTTTAACTTATTTATGTTACTTGGGGGTCTTTTATGTAATAGGTAACAATTTTCATAGAAAGCTTACATTTTTGTGGATATTTGTATAATTGTTTGATTGATATTACAAAAAATCTTTTAGAATTTTCATAAAGAAAATTAGCTATTTGTTGAAAATTAAAAGATGTGGTTCCCCTGAAATCATGAAATCCAGGAAAATTGGTATCCAAAGAATAGTAATGAATCCACAGTACATTGTTGAAGACAATAATCATGTAAGATGATTTTTTGGATGTTTGTTTACTAAATAGAGAAAAATAGTTTTGAAAATGATCTGCAATGATCTAAAAATATATGAAAATGTAATGCACAAACTGCAATTAATAAAATATCAAACTGAAGTGTCATTTGAACTTGCAGTAAAGTGTGATCTGTGCATCATATTGTTACTTTGAGATAAAGAACAGCAATTTAAGGGTTGTTCCTTGCTTTTAGTTTCTTTTGGTGATTTTGCATCATGAATTACTAAACTATATCACTTCGTTTAGATTTTCAACTACTACCATTTACTTATACGACAGGTATTATAATTCGTGGATTGAAACTAGTGAGGATCCAGCACACAGTGACTCATCAACATCCTGCTCCACGACCACAGGTACTGGTACAACAGGTAAAACTCAATCAACCAGCGACAGCAGTTCCTTAATGAAGAAGGGCATTTTTATGCCCCACCTACGATAGTAGAGGGGCATTATGTTTTGGTCTGTGGCTCCGTTCGTCCGTGCGTGCGTCCATCCGTCTGTTCAGGTTAAAGTTTTTGGTCAAGGTAGTTTTTGATGAAGCTGAAGTCCAATCAACTTGAAACTTAGTAGACTTGTTGCTTATGATATGATCTTTCTAATTTTGAAGCCAAATTAGACTTTTGACCCCAATTTCACGGTCCACTGAACATAGAAAATGAACGTGGGAGTTTCAGGTTAAAGTTTTTGGTCAAGGTAGTTTTTGGTGAAGCTGAAGTCCAATCAACTTGAAACTTAGTAAACTTGTTGCTTATGATATAATCTTATTAATTTTGAAGCCAAATTAGACTTTTGACCCCAATTTCACGGTCCACTAAACATAGAAAATGAAAGTGGGAGTTTCAGGTTAAAGTTTTTGGTCAAGGTAGTTTTTGATAAAATTGAGGTCCAATCAACTTGAAACTTAGTACATATGTTCCCTATAGTATAATCTTTCTAATTTTAATACCAAATTAGATTATTACCCAATTTCACGGTCCATGGAACATGGAAAGGATAGTGCGAGTGGGGCATTCGTGTACTTTGGACACATTCTTGTTTTTTTTTATATCGGTACTCGGAAAGCTTTTACTCTTCTCAAATTATATACAGTATAAAATAAACAAGATATTTAGGAGGGCAATTTTTTTTTAAAGTCAGATACTCTGAAAAGCTTTTACTCATCTTAAATATCAATAAAGTGGAACTTCGTTAAGAAAACAAAGACCTAGAAGATTATATTGGGAGTTTGGACAAGATAATATTTAGATTTAATCAGCTTCCTCAAATTCATTAAGGCATTCTCCTACAAGTGTTGACTCTGAATCTGATTGTGTAAACACACAGTATTGACTTTGTTACAACCAGAAAGCAAGCAGTCTGTTTGCACATTAAGCAACGTTTAAATTGCCCTCTATGATACAATTAATCTGGAATGCAACATGCATAAGTTCAAAAGGCAAACTTTCACTGCTATTTGAGTAATTGCTTGATTTGTTTGATGTAATATGTATGGGTTATTAAACGAAGAAGATTCAACTTGTATCTGTGTAAAAGTTTTGAAGATTTCAAATGTTTGTAGCTATTTAAGTAATTGGAGTATCTGTTTGAAGTCTTTGATATCTATCACATACAAATGAGCAGAGAATCAACTTGGGTGTGAA
Source organism: Mytilus edulis (assembly GCA_019925275.1). Taxonomy (NCBI): domain Eukaryota; kingdom Metazoa; phylum Mollusca; class Bivalvia; order Mytilida; family Mytilidae; genus Mytilus; species Mytilus edulis. The sequence continues at coordinate 84,300,744 of CM034350.1, forward strand.
AAACTTCAAATCAAGTTGGAAAATTTCAAAACATTGTGTAAACATGTGAGAAGGGTTTTTCTTCATAGTTAGACAAGATAGATAAAAATTTGTTAGCGGTTGGAAAAAATGGGGAAGTGTAGGGACAATTTTTTTTTTTTTTTTAACAATTTTATGTTTTTGTTGAAAAAGTTTTGGAATTTTCATGTGTTTGTTGTCTATTTGTATTGAAATTTTAAGAATTTAGTATAAAAGTTTGGTGATTATTGAAAGTAGAACCATATGTGTAAATCAACCTTGCCTTATTACATATTAAAGTAAATAGTGGTGTTTGGTTACTTAGCAGTTTGTTCCCCATGAATTCTATATTTACATCTGGGAATTGGAATAATTAGCAAAAATAAATAAAAATGAGAAGAATAATATCATTAGGGTTGTCTGCAGGGTGATGAGGAATTTAATGGCATAGGAATCCGAAAGGCTCATCAACTTGTACCTTAATCTCATGAAAAACTTTTAATGGCTCTAAAGAAGTAATTTAGGGCAAAAGATGTTTTCACCAGCCTTCTCATCTGATCCATTTCATTTCTCAACAAACATTTATCATGAATTAAATGCATTTTTGAATGGTTTAAAGACTTTTGTCAACAATTTGAAGATAAACTGTGAAATTTGGCTAAGTTTCGGTTGTAAAAAGTAAAATCACAAAAATACTGAACTCCGAGGAAAATCAATTCGGAAAGTCCATAATCACATGGCAAAGTCAAATAACAAATGTAATTTAGAAGTAAATATCTGTACTGAAGTTGATAGGGGAGGTCAGAGGTCACCTTAGTAATGAGAATTTGTCTAAATCTTGGCAAATGATGATCTAGACGCTGGTTTTTGTGTGGCGCCTCACTTGTATATCAGTCATTAATCATTCCTTAGTGACAGTTTGTCCACAATTAGGCCAAAGTCAAATTATTTTGTTGATAATTAGAAAAGGCCAGTACAAAAATAATATTGGTTAAAAAATTTAATTTTATATATATTTTTTTTTTTCAGGTTTATTAATGCAAGGCGAAGAATAGTGCAACCAATGATTGACCAATCAAATAGAGCAGGTGAGGTTATGAATATGTTTGTTACTATTTGCCACTGGAAATTTTTGCGGACAACAGTTAGTTGATATTTATTCCCTTATACAAAATATTGGTTTGTTTTTTTCCAAAATTTAATACTAATAACCTTATTTTATTTTTTTTCAAACTTAAAAAACGCATTTAAATTTTAAAATAAGTTTTCCATGTATTTCTAACTATGCAAATTTACATTCCTCCCTCTTTCTGGATTCAGACATATTCAAAATTCTTTCTGGTATTGAAATACATCAAGCATTTCAATTTCCATCCAAATGGCCATTTAATTGCCCTAAGCTCTAAGGATTATAAATTATTGTGACTTGCAGAATGCCAACCTGACAATAGAATAGGAACAAAAAAATAAAGACAAAAATTATGATTTCCTTTTTTTAATTAAAATCTAATGTATATTGTTTAGTAGGTATAAAAATGACGGAAATGAAATGAAGACATTTGTCATTATAACCACATTACCATTGGTTTTTTATACGACCGCAAAATTTGAAAAATTTTTCGTCGTATATTGCTATCACGTTGGCGTCGGCGTCGGCGTCGTCGTCGTCGTCGTCATCGTCGTCCGGCGTCCGAATACTTTTAGTTTTCGCACTCTAACTTTAGTAAAAGTAAATGGAAATCTATGAAATTTTAACACAAGGTTTATGACCACAAAAGGAAGGTTGGTATTGATTTTGGGAGTTTTGGTCCCAACATTTTAGGAATTAGGGGCCAAAAAGGGCCCAATTAAGCATTTTCTTGGTTTTCGCACCATAACTTTAGTTTAAGTGAATAGAAATCTATGAAATTTTGACACAAGGTTTATGACCACAAAAGGAAGGTTGGGATTGATTTTGGGGGTTTTGGTTCCAACAGTTTAGGAATTAAGGGCCAACAAAGGGCCCAAATAAGCATTATTTTTGGTTTTCGCACAATAACTTTAGTATAAGTAAATAGAAATCAATGAAATTTTAGCACAAGGTTTATGACCACAAAAGGAAGGTTGGGATTGATTTTTGGAGTTGAGGTCACAACAGTTTATGAATTAGGGGCCAAAAAGGGGCCCTATTAAGCATTATTTTTGGTTTTTGCACCATAACTTTAGTATAAGTAAATAGAAATCTATGAAATTTAAACACAAGGTTTATGACCATAAAAGGAAGGTTGGGTTTGATTTTGGGAGTTTTGGTCCTAACAGTTTAGGAATAAGGGGCCCAAAGGGTCCAAAATTGAACTTTGTGTGATTTCATCAAAAATTGAATAATTGGGGTTCTTTGATATGCCGAATCTAACTATGTATGTAGATTCTTAATTTTTGGTCCCGTTTTCAAATTGGTCTACATTAAGGTCCAAAGGGTCTAAAATTAAACTTAGTTTGATTTTAACAAAAATTGAATCCTTGGGGTTCTTTGATATGCTGAATTTAAAAATGTACTTAGATTTTTAATTATTGGCCTAGTTTTCAAGTTGGTCCAAATGGGGGTCCAAAATTAAACTTTGTTTGATTTCTTCAAAAATTGAATAAATGGGTTCTTTGATATGCCAAATCTAACTGTGTATGTAGATTCTTAATTTTTGGTCCAGTTTTCAAATTGGTCTACATTAAGGTCCAAAGGGTCCAAATTAAACTAAGTTTGATTTTAACAAAAATTAAATTCTTGGGCTTATTTGATATGCTTTATCTAAATATGTACTTTGATTTTTGATTATGGGCCCAGTTTTCAAGTTGGTCCAAATCAGGATTCCATATCAAGTATTGTGCAATAGCAAGAAATTTTCAATTGCACAGTATTGCACAATAGCAAGAAATATCTAATTGCACAATATTGTGCAATAGCAATTAATTTTCAATTGGAGTTATCTTTCTTTGTATAGAATAGTAGTTGATAATATATGTTAGAAATTTGCCAGACATGACTATGATGTCATTTTCTATTTTTATTTGCCAATAACTTTATGTAAATAACTTCATTGGAAATTTGCCAATATAAAATGTTGCTGATGAAGCTTTTTTTCCTTATTTTATCTAAAATGTTTTAGATAATGTATGTTGGAAATTTGCCAGACATGACTATGATGTCATTTTCTATTTTTATTTGCCAATAACTTTATGTAAATAACTTCATTGGAAATTTGCCAATATAAAATGTTGCTGATGAAGTTTTTTTTATTGTTTTATACAATAAACAATGTATATTCACTTTTACTACCAACCAATCTTTACCATTCAGTGATAACAAGCACTTTATTTTACATTTTAATATTTTATGATGTATTTAAAAGAGTAGTTATTGTTGCAAACTCTATTAGAAATTTGAATTGATATCAGTTTTGGAAAAAGGGAAACGGGGATGTGAAAAAAAGGGGGGGGGGGGTTAAATTTTTCTCATTTCAGATTTCATAAATAAAAAGAAAATTTCTTCAAACATTTTTTTGAGAGGATTAATATTCAACAGCATAGTCAATTGCTCAAAGGCAAAAAAAAACTTTTAAGTTCATTAGACCACATTCATTCTGTGTCAGAAACCTATGCTGTGTCAACTATTTAATTTTAGATTTAAATAAGAAGAAATCTTTAATTGATTTGTAAAATCTTGACATTTGTTTTGTGTAAAAAAACCCATGTAATGTCAAAAATTTGATCACAATCCAAATTCAGAGCTGTATCACGCTTGAATGTTTTGTCCATACTTGCCCCAACTGTTCAGGGTTCGACCTCTGCGGTCGTATAAAGCTGCGCCCTGCGGAGCACCTGGTTCTCTATAAAATTCATGACACGGTCATTTTGGCATGTTGCAAGTGAAACAATAAACCATTGTAGTCTTACATAATATCAAACCTATAAACCCATCAACTGTCAAAAATATGCAAATAAGAGAAAAGTATTAACCAAATTTACTTCCTTCTGCATGTTCCAGTTATATTTATTTAAAAACCTTAAAGATTTTATACATAATTCATAAAGCATTTAGTGCCTTCTGGTATAGTGCCTTTTATTGAGGAACGAACTTTTTTATGTCGAAAACAAATATTAATTTTTGTCGTCTTTGTTTCTGCGGAACTTCAACAGTAGTTTGCATAATAATTAGTACCTAAGTGCTTTATAAATATATGCAAACTTGCTTTTTATTTTCTTTTCTATCAATTTCTAACTTGTACACTGATTTTTTTTATCTACAAGGCTATTTTCGCCCTCGGTATCCTGATATTTTAAAAAGCTATTTAACACAAAATTGGCATATATCATCAGCAATTTAGTTTTCATCTGCGGGTTGTTGTTAATTAGCTCTCTGTAAGCAGTCTAAAGGTAAAACTCTGAGATGAAACTTTTATCTTTGGTGGCATGGCTCTTATGCAAATTGCATTTCTTTTAAGCTTGTTATTCTTGACAGAATCTCTCATCTCCTGAGGAGCGAAAATCTTTCCAATTGAAATTCCTCTTCCCTCATAACGAGGGTCTGTAAGTGGGTACTAAATGGTTTAAATGTGATCTAGATGTACCTCTAAGTGTTCCCTATTTGTTTTCAGTTTACAAGGCCGTTCTTTGTTTCACATGCTGTTAGGAGTAAGATATTCTCTCAAAAAAACTATGTATATAAGCACTATTGTTCGGCAATAAAAGTGTTTTTTTGTTAATAGCACTTTAGGTTCAAAACAGTAATATTAATTTTGTCGAAATTTCAAATGTCGAAAAGTATTGATACAATACGTGAAGTTTCTAACCACAAATATTTGATCTGAATACAAAATAATTATACTGCATGTAAAAACAGATGTTTTATAAAGATAAATACTAAGACAAACATAATTATTGTCTTAATCTTTTCAGCACCAGGAGGTCATGGATATAGTCCAGAGAGTATGGGTTGGGATAGCCAGGCCATGGCACATATGAGTCCTCACAGTAAGTAGTTTAAACACCCCTGCACATATTTTGTGTTCTGATAAATTGAAAGATCAGATTAAGATGAATCTGTTAATCTCAGATTAGGCTTAATAGTTCATCAAAGGTTGAGTAAATTTGTTCACAGCTTAAGTGTAATTTGTTCACAGTTTAAAATTTATTGTAAAGCTTTTAATTGGTTCAAAGGATAAGCTCAGAAAACAAACAATGTACAAATTGTTAAAGCACATGAAATCTCTCTGAATTATATTGAGATTGAATGTGAAGGAGATATTGGGTATATACAAATGAGACAGCTACCTAATAACATGTAGAAGAAAAAATAAGACATATTTTGAAGTTCTGTGTCATATTGGGCTTAAATAAGCAAAGCAAAAGTACATAGCAATGCATACTTATAAAGTGACAATTTAAGTTTTGAAAGAATTATTTACATGATAAAAAATTTAATATTATTTTTTTTAATTCCAGTGTTCCAAGGAAGACATGGTAGTGAAATGTATGATCAAATGAAGGGATATTCTCATATGGAAGGACAAAGATACGATATGCTTGGAGTTCAGGGTATGCATAGTAGTGACATGTTCGGAAGTACTGCTGTCACTGGCAGTAGTTCATACTCTCAAATGTCACAGTTACGACCACCAGTTCATTCGCAAGCAATGCTAATACCAGGGCATCGGCATCATATGATGATGGGACACAGAGCCCACGGCATGAGTCCCATGTCAATGGGATCTGCTCAAAGTCCTCCATTACATGGCAGCTTGGACAGTATGGGTGCACACATTCAGGATATTCATGCTGGATAAAAATCAGGAGTAAAACATTGTGCTTTAAAAAGAACAAGGACATTTGGCTTGGCCTGCGAACATAATTAAGCCAAGGAATAAAGCGTGACTTACAAGTATTTGTGGGTACGGTAGTTTAAAACTACGACCTATTTTATTACAATCACGGTGATCTCTCAATCATTTAGCAGTCACTCATTGTGTGGAATCTAATTCCTAACGCTTGCAGGCTAGCCAAGGGAAGTAACTGGTGTGCTAGTCAATCTAACAGAGTAAGGGAGTCGACAACTGACTGCAGTTTTAAAACTAGTCTTCACAACTTGTTATAATGGGATATGGGGAAAACTACGCAAAAGTATTATTAAAAAAAAAACGCAGTTCATGTTGACAATGAGTTGCCAAGTATTATATATGTATTTTGTTGTCTCTGGACAAGAAACACGTCTTGGTCACAGATGTGCCGCATACCTCATGATGATCAAAATAAATGTACATTTGAATGGCCATGACTTTGTAAAGCATTCCACGTCAAAGTATGTTCTGTCAAACATCAACTCTTCAGTTGAAGGAATATGTTTTTGTGCCATGGAATATTTGAATTTTTTGTCACATGACATTGTTAAACCAATCAGAAGAGTTGCCCTGTAGTGGGGTGACCAATTAAATTAAAGCTTTAAGATTTACCTCATTATTATTCCTTTGTAATTATAGCCAGTTCCATTGTGTTGGAAGTGGACATTTTATTTAATGGTGCATGTTAAAAAAAGTATTTGGTGCAAATTATTTGTATAGTAAAGATGTTTGTTGAATGTATGTTTATATATGTTATTGTGTATGAAAGTGAAAAATCATTATTTGGAGAGTTTTTTCTTTGTGTGACATTTTTATACTTTCTGGCCAGGCTGTTTAGATCTACTTGCAGTTTAATTTGTAAATGTTTTGTTGTTTTTGTTGAAGTTTGTTTGAATATTTTTTTTAGATTGAACAAATTTTAAGCTTGATATTTATTCGATCTGCCAGATTTTATTTTTTTTGATAATTAACCAATTTGTTTTTGGTTTGTGATTTGTTACAGAATGATTTTTTTTTTGTTTTTTTCTTTTATCTAAAAACAAGTACTAAGTTATTTCTAAGTGCTGACCATTTATTTATGATGTTTTAAAAAAATGTTAAAGTGCATGTAATTACTACATGTGTATTTAATTGTAAAGTAATATTAATGTCAGAGACTGCTGATATCTTTCCTTTATCTTTTTGTACTGATTTTAACTAGAGAAAGACATATTTATATGTATATCTGTAGCAATTATTTTAGATTGTTTCAAGATGTCCGATATTACATTTCTTAACTATACTTCTTTTATGATTCCCCAATAAATATATATTTACATTTTTTATCATTTCAATGCCAGAATGAACAAAAAATAACTGAAAAAGATGTATCAAATTTTCAGAAAATCTTAGACAATCATGCACGAGGTTTACCAAAAATACACTGAAATTGATTATTGTCTGAATGTGTCTGACTACGAGGAAATGAAAGATTGCAATGATGTGTGTGGTGAAGTGTGGAGCTGAGCTTGATGCTTAGGGACTTGTGAAAAATTTTAGGGAATTTTAATACGAGATTGTCAAATATTTTGAGCAAAATTCCAGAGAAATAAAAATTGTTGTAATAAACTAATTGCTTGTGTTTTATTATATTTGTTTGTCCAATACCTGTTATTAAATGAGGTGGACGATATCAAAGGGCCATCCATTCAAAACTTGTAAGTCAAAGGAAGGATTTGTATCTTACTATCAAATCCTTGGTAGAAGAAAAGCTGACAACAACATGGCAAAAAAAAACCAACAAGAAACAACTAGCTTAAATACAAACATGTCAATAAAAAACTTGATAGAAAAATTCACTGGCCTTTAGTATCAAAATCATACTTGGTCAAAATACAAAAATGTCAACAACAAAAATCATAGAAATATACATTGGCCTTTAGTATCAAAATCATACTTTGTTAAAATACAAAAATGTCAACAAAAAACTTCATGGAAAAATTCATTGGACTTTAGTATCAAAATCATACTTGGTCAAAATACAAAAATGTCAACAAAAAAAATCATAGAAATATACATTGTCCTTTAGTATCAAAATCATACTTTGTTAAAATACAAAAATGTCAACAACAAAAATCATAGAAAATACATTGGCCCTTAGTATCAAAATCATACTTGGTCAAAATACAAAAATGTCAACAAAAAAAATCATAGAAATATACATTGGCCTTTAGTATCAAAATCATACGTTTGTTAAAATACAAAAATGTCAACAAAAAACTTCATAGAAATATACATTGGCCTTTAGTATCAAAATCATACGTTTGTTAAAATACAAAAATGTCAACAAAAAACTTCATAGAAATATACATTGGCCTTTAGTATCAAAATCATACTTGGTCAAAATACAAAAATTTCAACAACAAAAATCATAGAAAAATACATTGGCCCTTAGTATCAAAATCATACTTGGTCAAAATACAAAAATTTCAACAACTAAAATCATACAAAAATACATTGGCCCTTAGTATCAAAATCATACTTTGTTAAAATACAAAAATGTCAACAAAAAACATCATAGAAATATACATTGGCCTTTAGTATCAAAATCATACGTTTGTTAAAATACAAAAATGTCAACAAAAAACATCATAGAAATATACATTGCCCTTTAGTATCAAAAACACTTGGTTGAAATGAAAAGGAAAAAGAATTCATATCTCAAATTTTCATTCAAAGATAAAATTTTAAATCATAAAAAAAAGAAGATTTGCACTTGTTGAAACTGAAGATTGAAGATTTAAAAGATGATAAAAATGATCAGTCAAATATTTGATTTTTCCATGATTCATATGGTACCAAAACTAGTTCAGATAAAACCTTCTGATTAGATATAAGAAGATGTGTTATGAGACAAGTCTCCATCCAGATCAAGGTCTTCAACAAGGAGCCCTGGCTCACACCATACAGCAAGCTATAAAGAGCCCCCAAAATGACTAGTAAGTTTCATTTTTATGCCCCATCTACGATAGTAGAGGGGCATCATGTTTTTTGGTCTGTGTGTCTGCCCACCTACAATAGTAGAGGGGCATTATGTTCTAGTCTGTGTGTCTGTTCGATTGTTCGTTTGTCTGTCCTGCTTCATGTTAAAGTTTTTGGTCAAGGTAGTTTTGGATTAAGTTGAAGTCTAATCAACTTGAAACTTTGTATACCCTATGATACGATCTTTCTAATTTTAATGCCAATTTTGATTTTTTGACCCAAATTTCACTGTCCATAGAACATAGAAAATGATAGTGCAAGTTTCAGGTTAAAGTTTTTGGTCAAGGTAGTTTTTGATTAAGTTGAGGTCCAATCAACTTGACACTTAGTACACATGTTTCCTATGACTTGATCTTTCTAATTTTAATGCCAGATTAGATTTTTCACCCAAATTTCACAGTCCACTAAACATAGAAAATAATAATGCAAGTGGGGCATCGGTGTACTATGGACACATTCTTGTTCTTCATGTCTTTTATCATATAGATACATAAAGTACAACAATTGAGGGAAAGAAAATATGAAATAAAGTCTCCAAATTTTTCCCTACTGATTTTCATAGTCCATTTTCAAGAATCTTTTGCCTGAAATGCATGACAAATTTATTAAGATCAATTTATATTGTTTATTTCTTTAACAGTCATTCATAAAAATAAAGAATAAAGTATGTATATTTATATATTCAAATCTTTTAGAATATGTTGACATGGATTCACCTTCATTTTCATTTCAACTAATATAAAAAAGAAGATGTGGTATGATTGCCAATGAGACAACTATCCACAAAAGACGACCAAAATAACACAGATATTAACAACTATAGGTCACCGTACGGCCTTCAACAATGAGTAAAGCTTACTGCATAGTGAGCTATTAAGTTAAGTTTGATTTTTTATACTGAACAATTATACGTTGAGAAATTAAGATAGAAAAAGTACTGTGAAGATTTTCTTACTTGTTTGGTATCAGTTTTTGTTGATTTAATTTTCCCTTCTATCAACGAAAAATGAAATACATATTTTTATTGAGTTAAAAAGTGTTCATTTTACATCTACAAATTTAAAACATCACAAACCAACATTGATTACACATACCAAAAAATGTTACCAAAGAAGAAAAGCCTCTACCTAGAAAGCTCCCAACAACCATATGTTAAGTATATAACCTTTTATATAGGAGAATATGTGAAATACAACAAAATGAAGGAAAAAATAATATATAAATAGAAAAATAACAAAAAATCTTGATTGACCATTATAAACCAGGCACTTACTATCTGAGGAGGAATAATCAAGAACAAGATTGCAAATATCAAATATGAATAGAAGATCAAAAGAGCATTTCCCAAAAACGAACTGACATCAAATATAATACTATTAAATATGTAGTAACCTAGTGTTATCAGGTTGTCAGTATCCACGATAATAATATCAGAGTTGTCAGTATCCACTGTTGTGTTATCAGAGTTGTCAGTATCCACTGTAGTGTTATCAGAGTTGTCATTATCCACTGTAATGTTATCAGAGTTGTCAGTATCCACTGTAGTGTTATCAGAGTTGTCAGTATCCACTGTAATGTTATCAGAGTTGTCAGTATCCACTGTAGTGTTATCAGAGTTGTCATTATCCACTGCAATGTTATCAGAGTTGTCAGTATCCACTGTAGTGTTATCAGAGTTGTCAGTATCCACTGTAGTGTTATCAGAGTTGTCAGTATCCACTGTAGTGTTATCAGAGTTGTCAGTATCCACTGCAGTGTTATCAGAGTTGTCATTATCCACTGCAATGTTATCAGAGTTGTCAGTATCCACTGTAGTGTTATCAGAGTTGTCAGTATCCACTGTAGTGTTATCAGAGTTGTCATTATCCACTGCAATGTTATCAGAGTTGTCAGTTTCCACTTTAATGTTATCAGAGTTGTCAGTTTCCACTCTAATGTTATCAGAGTGGTCAGCATCTACTGTAAGGTTTTCAAAGTTGTCAGTATCTACTGTAGGGTTATGAAAACTGTAGATACCTAGAATAGATATCAGAGTTGTTGGTACCTGTTATAGTGTTTTCTGTGGAGTTAATATCTACTATAGTGTTTCCAGAGCTATCAGTATCCACTTATTGTTTTCAGAGTTGTCAATCTCAACTGCAGTGTAATAAGAGTTGTCAGAATCGACTGTAGTGTTATCAGAGTTGTCAGTATCAACTGTAGTGTAATGTCCATTATGATATTATCAGAGTTGTCAGTATCGACTGTAGTGTTTTCCGAGTTGTTAGTATCGACTGTAGTGTTATCAGAGTTGTAAGTATCTACTGTAGTGGTACATAGTTGTCAGTATCGAATGTAGTGTTATCAGAGTTGTAAGTATCTACTGTAGTTTTATTAAAGTTATCACTATCTACTTGGTGTTTCCTAAGTTGTCAGTATCCACTGTAGTGTTTCCAGAGCTGTCAGTATCCACTCAGTGTTTTCAGAGTTGTCAGTCTCAACTGCAGTGTAATAAGAGTTGTCAGAACCTACTGTAGTGTTATCAGAGTTGTCAGTATCGACTGTAGTGTTATCAGAGTTGTCAGTATCGACTATAGTGTTATCAGAGTTGTTAGTATCAACTTAAATGTTATCAGAATTGTCAATATTCACTGTATTGTAATAAGAGTTGTCAGTACCCATTGTAGTGTTATCAGAGTTGTCAGTATCGACTGTAGTGTTATCAGAGTTGTTAGTATCCACTTAAATGTTATCAGAATTGTCAATATTCACTGTATTATAATAAGAGTTGTCAGTACCCACTGTAGTGTTACTAGAGTTGTCGGTATCCATTGTAGTGTTATCAGAGTTTTCAGTTTCCACTGTAATGTTATCAGAGTTGTCAGTTTCCACTCTTATCTTATCAGAGTTGTCAGTTTCCACTCTAATGTTATCAGAGTTGTCAGCATACACTCTAATGTTATCAGAGTTGTCAGTTTCCATGGTAGTGGTCCAAGAGTTTTGAGTATCTACTGTAGTGTTATCAGGGTTGTCAGTATTCACTATAGAGTTATCAGATTTGTCAGTATCAACTATAGTGTTATTAGGAATTTAAGTTTTAACTGTCGTGTAATCAAATTGTCAGTATCCAGTAATAGAATGAAATTCAAAACAGTGTGGCTGTGGCCATTGATTGACACATTAAATTCATCCATTGACTTGGACAATTTAGGTGAACGTTTGTATGTAACGACCACTGCTCACTATGTACTTTTTAAAGACACTTAAACTATGGGGTCACAAAAGGTTCTCAACACCTTAATAAAGTAATTCGAAAAATTAATCAGAAATAACACGATGGTTTGATTTATATCAATTATATAAATAAAAACATATAGGTTATTCCTGATTAATTTTTCGAATTATTTTATAATTAAAGGCGTTAAGAAACCTTTGGTGACCCCACATTTTAAATGTCTATCGTAGGTACGTCGTGAACAGTGGTCGTTACAGACAAACGTTCACGTAAATTGTCCCAGTCAAGTATGAATTTAATGTGTCAATCAATGGCCACAGCCACACTGTTTTGAATTTCTTTCTATGTTATCAAAGTTGTCAGTATCCAGTAATATGTTATCAAAGTTGTCAGTATCCAGTAATACATGTATGTTATCAAAGTTGTCAGAATCCACTGTGGTGTTATGATCAGAGTTGTCAGAATCCACTGTAGTGTTATCAAAGTTGTCAGTATCCACTATAGTATTATCAGAGTTGTCAGTTGTCTCTTAATTGATATCAGAGTTGTGTCCAGTCATATTATCAGATTTGTCACACGTTTAACCAACTTTTAAGTCTGAACGACTTTCTAACATGTATATATTTATATATCAAATATGAATAGCTACAAATAAACTCAAAGTGATAACCATAAAATATAATAAATGTATCCACAGACAATATTCGTAGATAATCGTGTTCTTTTCTTTTATATTCAGCATTATTTATCTTGTTATCACAATGAAATAAATCTTATATCTTTAATCATTGTATTGATGTAATATTACATATTTGTAGGTATTAATTTTTGTCATACTAGTATCTTTATTTCGTCTTTTGTGTTATTTGTCGGTTGTATTTACTTTGTTAGCCAGATCTGTAATGAGTCAACCAGTTTTTGGTCAGATGTTTTGTTATCGTGTTATTGGGTTATTGTTATTACCTTGATATTTTGTTGAGTAAATGTTAAATCTTCCAAACCAGTGTTATTGACATATTTATCGCTTTTCATCATGATTCGTCACAGTGCTATTATCAGATATCTCGTTCGTCAAAACGTTATTGTTAAAATCATGATTAGTCGGTTTATAATTGTTAGAATCAATGTGTTACTGACAAAAGTATGTTTGATTTTAAGTCATTGTTATAATCTTAATAACAATAATTTTAATAACAATCATGTGTTAAATATTAGTCAATGTGTTATTGTTAGAATCATGATATTAGTCAATGTGTTATTGTTAGAATCATGATATTAGTCAATGTGTTGTTGTTACAATCATGATATAAGTCAATGTGTTATTGTTACAATCATGATATTAGTCAATGTGTTATTGTTACAATCATAATATTAGTCAATGTGTTGTTGTTAGAATCATAATAATATTAGTCAATGTGTTATTGTTTTAATCATGATATCATTGACAGATATATTGTCGATTTTGATCTGAGCGTCACTGATGAGTCTTATGTAGACGAAACGCGCGTCTGGCGTATAAAATTATAATCCTGGTACTTTTGATAACTATTTACACCACTGGGTCGATGCCACTGCTGGTGGACGTTTCGTCCCCGAGGGTATCACCAGCCCAGTAGTCAGCACTTCGGTGTTGACATGAATATCAATTATATGGTCATTTTTATAAATTTTCTGTTTACAAAACTTTGAATTTTTCGAAAAACTAAGGATTTTCTTACCCCAGGAGTAGATTACCTGAGCCATATTTGGCACAACTTTTAGGAATTTTTTATCCTTAATGCTCTTCAACTTTGTATTTGTTTGGCTTTTTAACTATTTTGATCTGAGCGTCACTGATGAGTCTTATGTAGACGAAACGCGCGTCTGGCGTATAAAATTATAATCCTGGTACTTTTGATAACTATCGACATCATTTTATTGTTAGACTCGTTATTGATCCACGTGTTATTAGTTCATGTATTATGGTTGAAATCATGATTGGTAATAGTTTTATCGTGTTATTGTTAGATGTGTCATTAGTCATTATGTTATTGTTAAAATCGTGATATTATCGATGTGTTATTGATAGAATGATGATGTTCTTCAAACGTTTTTGTTAAAATCATGATAAGTCAGTATGTTAGTATTTGAATAGTTTTTGTGACTATTCTGTTGTTGTTAGTACATCGATTGTCATTACACTTTGTTGTTAGTACATCGATTGTCATTACACTTTGTTGTCAAATTGGTCATTTTGATATTGTTAAATTAGTCGTTTTGTTATTGTCAAATTCGTCGTTTTGTTATTGTCGGATTTGTATCGCGCGGCAAAATGCAAGATGACTCGTTATTCATGTTCTTATTAACAAATGTATATTGGTATAACCATATAATTGATCATTAAGTTGTTGTTAGATTATCGCCAGCCATTTTATATATCTATCAATTATTACACATTCAACACACTGGTCATAGCGTTATTTTAAAGTTAATGAAAAAATTAGTTGACCATTATAGATGAGGAAAGATTCATCGTTTATTGTCAGACTTGCTTTAATACTTATATATCAGATTTAGAATTAACGATGTGTTAACTACGGTAAATACAATGGTATTTTCATATTTTCGAATTTGTTATTATTGTGTTTTGTAACGTTATAATCATTATCGGCTAGGTTAAGATGTTACTGTTAGATCTACCGTTGGCCATTCTGTTATTGTCATATTTATAACTGATTATAGTCCAAATGTCAGATTTGTAACTGATTATCGGCCCTTTTGTCAGATTAATAACTGATTATCGCCATGTTGTCAGATTTGTAACTGATTATCGTCCCTTTTGTCAGATTTGTAACTGGTTATCGTCTTATTGTCAGATTTATAAACTATCGTTGGTTAGTGTAATATTGTCAGGTATGTCGTTCGTCAATATACTAGTAAAATTGTCAGAATAATAACTGCTCATTGTGCGTTTGTCCAATTTATAATCCCTACCTTTGTAAAGTTTACTCCGGTATTTTCTTTTTGGTCATTGTGTTGTTGTCAGATATATCCCTGGCAAATATGTGCTATTGCCACCTTGGTAGCAGGTTATTGTACTTTTATAAGAATTATAACCACTGTTTATGCTAATTGATTACTAGTATATATTCCTTTGTATTTTGATACCTCCTTTGTCATTCGTGGGTTCATACTTTTATTAGATATATCGATCTTTGGCTATTTTAAAGTATGTTTAATATCAATCATTATTGCATTGACATATTTAAGTTAGTCATTGTGTTAATGTCAGCTTTACGTTAGTCATTGTGTGAATTCTCTGGGTTTGTCATTGTGTTAATGTCAGAATTAAGTTGGTCATTGTGTTAATGTCAGATTTGAAATGATAATTGTATTAATGTTTTGAGATGCTCATAGCGGTATGGCAGCTTTAAGTTGTTCATTGTGTTAATGTTTTAAGCTTGTCATTATGTTAATGATAAACTTTTCTGATTGACATATAGTTGCATTTTGTTTTTGACTGCTTCCATTTACAACTGCACCATTGTTCTGTTTGTTGCAACTGTTCCATTGCCCGTTGTTTAATAGCAGCTTTAATGTTGCTCATTGTGTTGTTTGCAGCTGTGTCATTGCCCATTTTTTGTTGGCTGCATTATCATTTATCATAGTACTTTTTGCATCTGTATCACTACTCATTGTGTGTCGAGAAATTGATCACTGCTCATTGGGTTGTTTGCAGCTGTTCCATTGATCATTTTGTGTAGGCAACATTTTAGTTGTTCATTGTGTTGTTTGCAGCTGTACTGTTGTTTAATGGCAGCTTTAACGTTGCTCATTTTCTTTGCACCTTCACCATTGTTCATGTTACGTTGGCAGAATTATCTTTGCTTATGTTTTGCAGCTGTATCATTGCTCTTGCTTATCATGTTAAATGCAGTTGTTCCGTTGTTTGTGTTCACAGCTTCATCATTATTCTTTGTTTTGTGTGCAGCAGTGCCATTGCTCGTTTTGTATAGGTCGTTAATTGTTTCATTGTTCGTTTCGTGTTCGCAGCTATACAATTGTTTATTGTTTTGTTTGCAATGCCCTATTGCTCATTTGGTGTTAGCAGCATAATCGTTGTGTTGTTAACAGCTATATATATCATTTCCCATTTGTTGGTGTCTATATTATTGATCATCGTACATTGTGTTGTTTGCAGCTATATATATATATATACCATTGCTAATTTTGAATTGGCAGTACTGTCATAGCTAATTGTGTTGTTTCCAGCTTTACCATTACTCACTTTGTGTTGTTACATTTTTTATTGTTCGTTTTGTTGTGCCTGATCTTCCATCGGTCATTTTATGTTGGCATCCTTATCATTGTGCAATGTCTTGTATGCAGCTGTGTCAATTCTGATTATGTAATGGCAGCTTTATCATTGCTCAATGTGTTGTTTGCAGTTGTCAGCTGTTTCAAATCTCATCTTGTTGGAGACATCAATATAATTGATCATTGTGTTGTTGGTAACTACAACAATGTTAATTGCTTTATAGCTGATTATTGGTTCGTTTATCTGCTATAATATTGTTCGTTGTGCTTTTTTGCAATTTTTCATTGCAAATGATAAATAAAGGCAACAGTAGTATACCACTGTTAAATAGTCATAAATCGATTGAGAGAAAACAAATCCGGGTTCCAAACTAAAACAGAGGGAAACACATCAACTAGAAGAGGAAAACAACGAAACAACAGAAACATTGAAATGCAACAACAAACAAACGACAATGCAAAACACACAGAAACGAACTATAAGATAACAAATATCATTTTCCTGACTTGGTACAGGACATTTTAATAACAAAATGGTGGGTTTAAACCTCGTTTTGTTGCTAGCCCAACCTGGCGCTTTTATGGCAATGTTAAATATACCACTAAAATGACAACATTACATGACAGGATTACAGTAAAAATAAATGCAAAAACAATCAGGACAGAATAATACACAAATAAACAATATAATAGAACATTCCGACATGGTCCACAGAATAATAACGAATACGTTAAACAACCTAGGACAGCACACAAAAAACAGAACCACGAATTGTCCGTCACACATCTGTATCAACACCACAAAAGTGACGTGACACGATAATCTAAAAATTGAATATAAATCAAGATTAGGTTTGTAATTATGTTATTTGATGTATTTTATAACAATTGCAATGTACAAGAATATTTAATATAGAATTGTGTTAGTAATAAGTTAATTAACTGTATTAAATAGCTATGTTGGTATTTTTTCTAAATCAAACTGTAAAACAAATAACACCTTTATCATATATGCATGGCTCGTTGTTCTTTTTTATACTTATAGTCGTGCTCATTGAGACGTCATTATGTTTCTAGCCAATATAACAAACATATCAAACTAATTTTGCTGATTTAGTGTACCATTATCTACCTTAGGAAATGTCTGTATCAAGCCAGAACTATGACAGTTGTTTTACATTAGTTTGATGAGTTTGAAAATTTGATTTTGCAATTTGATGAGGGTCTTTCATTTTTGAATTTTCCTTAGAGTTTGGTATTTTTGTTATTTACTTTTGTTAGTAGTTCTATGATTGGTCGTTGTGTTGAGTTTGCTTTGTTAGTAGTTCTATGATTGGTCGTTGTGTTATTTTTGTTATTTACTTTTGTTAGTAGTTCTATGATTGGTCGTTGTGTTATTTTTGTTATCTACTTTTGTTAGTAGTTCGATGATTGGTCGTTGTGTTGAGTTTGCTGTATCATTGAAGTGTTATTACTGCTTACAATTTCTTTTGTGTGTTGTTGTATCCTTCTTGGTGGAACATTTACTAATAAAGTGTTGTCAGTTTTGTATTCACTGAAATCATGCATTGTATATTCGGTTTTTAGGGTACGGTGCATCTTTGAACGTTACTCGTCTGATATACAGATCGACTCCTTCTGTTTTAGAAGATTAGTTATCATTCATCTTTTATTTTTCGACGTATCTTTGCTTATTGTATTGTTAGCAAATTTGTCTTTGTTCGTTTGATATTTTGGCAGATTCTCTTTTGTTCGCTGAGTAATTAGCAGATTTATCTTTCTTCAGTAAGTTGTTAGCAGATTAATCACTGCTTCAATGATATTGGCAGAACTATGTGAGTTCATTGTTCATTTGTTTGCTTGTATGTTCACACATTAACCGTTGTTTTAAGGAGTTATCCATATAAAGATAGGATGATGTGGTATGATAGTCCATATGACAACTATCCACTTGGGTTATACAGTGCACTCTAAAAGATAACAACACCACGCACAAACAGCCATTTTGACACAACTATCCACCATTTTGTTCCTTTCTTGCCGATTTTTTTTTTTTTACGAAATAATGAAATGAATAAAAGGAAAATGTGTTTGTTAAAGGGCCAGTTAAAGGCGCGGCATTTTCTCATTGGTGTCCTTCTGTCCTTGTGTTCTGTTCTTTGGTCGGGTTGTTGTCTCTTTTATACATTCCCTGTTTCCGTCCTCGTTTTTATTGGACTGCAAATAGAATCGTAAATTATATTAGAAGATTCGATAACTGTTTTGTTTTTGTTTTTGTAGAACCATTGTTTTCACGTTGCCATTAAAACATAATCTAAGCTTACGGATCCCGAGCAAATTTGCCATTTCTTGTGTTGCTATGCATATAGATCCGTTTTCTTTACATTTTTCCTCTTGTCATAGGCGGAGTGTATTTCATTGCTTTCAAATAGTTGAAATGATTTTAAGTTATTTATACAATCTTACGAATTACTTTTATTTGAGGGATGGACGTAACTTTAAGCAAAACCTCTGTTATCCAGGGTTTTTGACAGCGTGCTGATCGTCATTGAATATTTTTGTAGACTTCAATGATTCATATATTTATCAACCAAAGTATACGGCATTGGAAGACTAGAATTCCTCAAACTAAATCAACAAATAAGACAAGAAATGCAAAAGCAAAATAATAAATAATGAACAGAAAGATTTCGAAATAAAAACCTCAGGCTCTTGTGAGACAGACTTCGCTTACTGAGACCAATGCGTCCACTTTATTAAAACTTCCCTATCAAACTAAGAACTTTGTCATGGCAATTAATTGGAATTTATTATTGGTTATTTTGATTTTTCTATATTATTTAAGCGGCTTTGACTTGTTCTTTCGCATTTGCTGTTGTCCGCAGCTTTTCTGTAGCACTATATGTTGCTAGGTAGAGCTAATATGTATACTCAAAGTTTGTTTTTAACGGGCCAATTGTCCAACTGGGAGCTCTATATCTTGCTATCGGATTAAATCTTTAGATACGCGCTTCCTTGTTCGTCTTTACCTAAGCTTTGGTTGATATGAGGTCAGACTTGTGCCTCGGTCTAAAATGAGGTCGTCTACTGGAACTGGTTTAGTTTTTTATGGACCAACGTTTTCAGCTATAGTCAGTGATGCCAGTGATGTTGCTTCGCATCACACACAAGTCAGCTCCTTCTGTTCTGAAATTCAAGTGTTTAGCATAAGAAATAGATACATTTTGTGACCTGTTTTATTTATCTATTTAAGAAAATATTTATCTAATAAATTATTTAGTTATTTATTGTCTTTTTTTTCATTCTTTTTTTCTTCTACTTTTTTTTCAATTTTCTTGCTTTTTAACTAATTGTTTATATAATTATTCATTTAGTTATTTTTATTCATTTATTTCACTTTCTTTAACTAATTCTTTATATATCTATTTAGAAATTTATATATTTATTTATTTATTTTCATTTTGATGTTCAGTGGTTTGGTCCTAGACATTCTTGTATCATGAATTTTTGGACGTTAGCGTTAAACAATAAATTTATCTTTGTTCAATATGTTGTAACCTCCGTTTAATTTAGACATCAAAGTGTCGTCTGTTCAATGGTGTTCAATTCTTAAACGTCAACAAAACTTTTTTTCAAATCTAAACCTTTTTTAATTTGATGACGTGTATCATAAGTATTTAATTTAATCAGATAACTTGGAGTGATAAAAGAAACAAGAAAAGGACCGATTCAAATCGGAAGTTTATAAATGCTACTTTGAATTTTGATATTTGGTCGGTTATAGTGTACAGTGGGTGCAGACGGGCTATAAAAATACCTAGGCGTTTATAATTAGTTATGCTGCATGGCGATGACTGAATGTGCTTAGCACCATTTTTAATTTTCAATGCAAATGACCACTTTCATAAAGAGATGTTTATCATATAACGATATGCGATAAGGTGTATCATTTTCAAAGCTTCGATTTAAAAACGTTATTAACGAAAGGTTTTAATTTTCACTGCTTCGGGTCCTTTTTTTTTTTATTTGATCAAATCTATAATGAGTTTTTGGGAAATAAAGTTTGTATATGATTTTGATAAGGGAGATCAATCATCGACGCTTGTTTTGGTTCTTTGAGATGGGTACCGAAAGTAAAGTAAATAAACATTCGGGACTGATCTACTCAGTAATCTAAGGCCAAACGTGTGGTTTTCTTTGTTTTACATCAGGTTTTTAATGATCTCCAAAAAGGAAAAAAATGAAATTGAGTAAAAGTAAAATGCAGGGTTTTTTAAGAACATATTTGAAATTTAGTGATATGTTTATGTCCTGGACTGATTTTAAAGTGCACGAAAAAGGAAAAATAACAAAAATACCGAACCTCAAGGAAATCCAAATCTGAAAGTCCCTTATCAAATGGTAAAATCCATAGCTCAAACAGTCAAACGAAATATGAAAAAAAAAACCTCATATTCCTGACTTGATATGTAGAAACTTTTAGATTAAAACTGGTTTTATAGCTAGCTAAACCTCTCACTTCTATGACATTCGCTTAAGGTAGATCATAAGTATATACTTTTGGAGACCGATTTTTCTTATAATTATCAAAAATGAAGATTTTAATAAAGGCTTTTTTTTCTCAAAAATATGATAAAAAAGAATGAGTCGCCGCGCTATTTTTCAAGCTATGAGTCGTTGAAAATTGCCTAAATTTGGTTAGATTGTTCATGTAAAAAACCCATTTATGTGCATAAAAAAATTGAATGATGTCGTCAGAACTGTTCGCTATTGACGACAAAATATTACGGAATCGTCTTCAAAGTCCAGCAATGTCGGACATATATAAATAAGTTCTGTAAAACCCGTTTCTCGATCACGTCCAATTTTATTCAAATTGATTTAACATAACTCGTAAACAAAACTAAACAAAAAACTGAAGTATTTCATATAGGTAAACACGTAGACCTGGTGTCTATATCACTTTCATCCGTTTTAGTAAAGTTACTTACTAAAGAGTATATAATTTACTTATGTTAATACTCGCTGATCATTTATAGGGCTGGAAATGTACTATTAATAAAAGCAACAGTAGTATACCGCGGTTCGAAAGTCATAAATCGATTGAAAGAAAAAACAAATCCGGGTTACAAACGGCTTAAACCGAGAGAAACACATCAAATATAAGATGAAAATAACGAAACAACAGAAACACTGAAGTGTACAAAAAACAAACGACAATGCAACATACACAGAAACGAACTATAAGATAACAACTGCTCTTTTCCTTGATATAGGACATTTTAAGAAAAACATGATGGGTTGAACCTAGTTTTGTGGCTAGCTCGCACTTTTATGAAAACTGGTCAATTTATTTAATGTTATTGATAGACATCATTAGTATAGGTCCATAGAAACAGAACAATATAGAAACAATTTCCAGTTTAACACAGATAGTTCACTGATAGAGCTGCGATGAGGTGGAAGATATACATCATGTTTTTCTTCATTGTCATTTCAATGAACAATCAGCAGAACGAAAAGATATTTTAGAGAACTTATAAATAGAATGATAATAATAAATAATTTTTACGCAAGTTGTCCCGATACACAAAATCTAAATTTCTTAACCCGAAATAAAACCCTTCTTATAGGCTAGCTGTCTCTGATTTTATAAATCAATTATTCACGTCATTCGGACTTTGGTAGATATTTGTGTCATTGCAATTACTGTAAAATCACCTTTTTTTCGCGATTAGAAATATAATGCGCATATAAATCGTCGCGAAAATGTCAAATCGCTGCTGTAAAAAGGTCTTAACGCAAAATAAAGTAAACGCGAAAATAAGTTGGTTTACATGTATACCACATCTCCTTATTTTTATTTATGTTCACATCTGTGTACCAAAAGTTAATTTTTTTTCTCATATATATCTTATAGTTTTGTTTGTTTTTTGTTTGTTTGTGTGTTTTTTGTTTATGTTCCTATTTCGTTGTCTTCGTGTCTTTGTAGCCTTGGCCAATGTAGGGGTGAATGTAGGAGAATAAATAAATAGACTTGTTTTTCTTTTTTTTTCTATATGTGTACATGATTATGAAGTGTAATGTTTTGAATAAATAAAGAAATCTTATGTTTTAATACACATAAAAATAGTTCTACACAATGTTGAACGGTTTGCTCTACTGTCAGTAAGTTGGGCTTAGACTATACATAGAAAAATACGAAAAAACACTTTATAAATTTCATGCGTCCGAAGTGCCTTTTTACATTTACCTTCAAAGCTGAATAGTTGAAAGCTCAGCTAAATAAATAAACATATATATACATGTAATACAAAAATATTATATGTATTTAGAATGAATTTTAGGTTTATATTGATAATAAAAAAAATACAATTAAATATAATATATATTTTTCATCGCGTATGTTTCATAAAAATGTTACATTTAATAATAAAAATTGTAAGCACGTTTCTGTCATGAACTGTAAATATATTAACTGATTTTAATTCAATAGAAGACAAAGTTACCTCTGGAACAAAGGAAAGAATTTACAATTTACATTTTTGGTATTTTATATTAAAATAAATATTTTATTGGGAACATTTGTATGCTTTAATCCTCCCAACAATATCCTGTTTGTTCGGTATTATTCTGTTACAAGAAAATTTACTTTGCGAATTGTCACTCATAATTATCTTCTAACCCTTCTCTTATTTTCATTCCTATGTGCGTGTGTGTTGCATCCTATTAGATTTTTTCCTTCAGAAATTCACTTTGTATTTTGTTTCCGATCTTGTTTCATTTTAAGGAACAAAAGTGATTA
>CM034350.1:84324043-84407850 GCA_019925275.1 Mytilus edulis
TTATAAGTAGATATCGTAGAAAATGTCGAACAAAAAACAAAGACCGGGCGTGGCAGGGACATTGGTCACCCCCCCCCCCCCCCCAAAAAAAGAAACACACTAAGTACAGATCAATCTGAGTGTACCCGCAGTTACTGACCACTAGTTCAAAGCCAAACACAACTCTGACTGTTTATGACGTCTTATACTAAATCCACTGGATGTTGGATGTGTACTGATTGATAATTTTGTCTTATATAATATATATATATAGATGCATGATTTTTTTTATAAGTTGTTAGTGGCTCTGAATTAGCTGTCAGTAACTGCGACTGAGTACTCTCAGATCTGTATTTAGTGTTTTTTTGTTGTTTGGATGTACAAGTATTCGCGGCCACGTCCACTTATATCTGTAGTATTTGTATTTTTGTCTATCTGATGAGTAAAGCCCTTTTCAACTGATTTTTATAGTTCCGTCCTTGTGTTGTACTGTTACACCACTATCCCAGGTTTAGGGAGAAAAGGGGCTAGTGTGTCCGCTATAACATGTTAAACCAACGCCACATTCTGTTTGTATGTGCCTGTCCAAAATCAGGAGCCTGTAATTCAGTAGTTGTCGTTTGTTTATGTGTTACATATTTGTTTTTCGTTCATTTTTTGTACATAGATAAGACCGTTAGTTTTCTCGTTTGAACTGTTTTATATTGTCATTCCGATAATTTTTATAGCTAATTACGCGGTATGGGCTTTGTTCATTGTTGAAGGCCGCACGGTGACCTATAGTTGTTTTAAAATTTCTGTGTCATTTGGTCTCTTGTGGATAGAGTTGTCTCATTGGCAATCATACCATATCTTTTTTTTTTTTTAAATAAAAAGTAATGCACCTAAGAATAATATGTAGATGTATGTTTTTGTATCTTTAAATGAATACATGGTTTTGTCTTCATTATGTTTATACAGTACTTAAATAAAGAAAAGTCAACGGATATTCTATGATAACATTTTTTTGAACCCTTTTGAACCTTGGAAAAATCGTTTTTTGAATTTTTTTTGAACAATATGAATGTTGTTGTTTGAACAATATGAATGTTGTTGTCTACTTAAAAAAGTTGGACCTTTAATGAAAAAGATGACAATGAATAAATGCTAATAAAATTTATTTAATTTTATACTTAAATTTCTGGATGATGAAAAAAAGGAAACCAGATATGCACGTGATAAATTGTCCTATGAAATCAGTTCAATATAACAGACTTTCATTTAAAAAAGATGGGTTTTTTTCATAAATAAATCTGGCACCTTAGTTTTTGATAGTTTAACCTCTAAACTTTAAGTTTTGGATGTTTCTGTTGTACTTATGTACATCAAATGGTGCTTGGAAACATTTCAAACCAAACTGAAAAGTTAATTTATTTGGAACAATCTAAAAACGAGATGCTCAGAAAGGCACTAAGTCATAGATCATTCAGTGCAATAAGCACTTTTTACTTGCTTAACGAGTTGATAATCATAAAGGGATAAACTAGCGTAATAAGACGCGACTTCGCAGTCTTTTTTTTAAATGAGGTACGAGGTCGGGATTGGTTAGTAGTTTTTAGCTTCTCGCGTGGGTTTCCGGTTCCGATGGACTGATGATGATGAAACGTTAAAAATGTAAACAACTCGTATTTTCAGTGCTATCGTATCCTGTAAGATAAAATGCCATTGAAAGCAGTAGTATGCGAGTATAATAGGAGTCCGTGCTAATTATGAAATGGCAGACGACTCTCTTCTTCAGCGACAAGAAGAGGAATGGCAAGTTTTGCAAGCGGTTTACATGGACGATGTTGTCGATCTTAGAAAGAAGGTCGCATGGAAGGTACGGTAGTGTCACCTATATTCGTGGATATAAGACTATTCACACGGAATGCGGTAAAACTAAAAAACAACAATTTGTTTTATATGTCGATAATGTTACCTTAGAACTTCATTAAAATAATACAAGTTAGTTTGATTCTTACCGTTAGCTAGTTTTTTTTATATGACCTACATTTCTAGTGTACACAAATCGGCATATGATGCCAAGTACGTCACCTATTTTCGTGGAAAAAGTTCGTTCTAAAAATAACACCAGAAGAACACACAGTATGGAAGCCCAGTGGTGAGCATATAATTGTAATTTCATACAAGCATATTTTTGTACATTTTCAGATCAGTGAAACTAAATAAAACATTGTTTAAAGACAAAGTATTTTATTTTATTTTATTGAGCCTGAAAATCTTTAAAAAAATTTAAAAAATTGAAACACCAAAAAAATGATTTTTCTTTCAACTTTTTAAATATTATTAAAATAATTATAAGTTTATAAGTAACAGATTTAAAAGTAATTTTACTTCCCATTAATTATAAAAAAAAAATCTTAGGCTACAGTTTAGTCATTTTTTCCCTTTGGAATCATGATTATTTCCCCCCCAGAAGATTAAGTTCACATTTATTAAAATCAAGCAAATGTTCACTACTCAAAAGTAGTCCAACTGTTAATACAGAACTGTCAATAGTAAATGGTAAATATAAATAAAACTGAAAACACAGTCCAATAATTTACAAATGTATATATCATAATTGCTATTTTCAGTTTCTTTCAGCTTATTTTTCTGCCATTTAAGTTGAACCTGTAAATAATAAAAAATGAAAATTAATTATTTTGTGATACAAAAATCTTCTATTTTTTTTTCAAACAAAACCAACAAATAAATACACCATTAGTTCAAACTGTTTATACAAATCCTCTTTAAAACTCAGTTATCGACGTTAGTTGAACTTAATTTACAAGAATTGTGCTAAATAACTCCTTTTTGAAGTTCATTTGATTAACCAAAAGTCATCTTTTATTGTTAAAATTCATCTAAAACATATAAGAATATGACACTGATTGCGTTCCATAGATTTTTTTGGCTGACAGGGAATCTCCTTGTTTATCATGTGATATTGTTCATTAGAAAGTAGCGTAATCAGACAACACGTGGATTTGGGATTATAGCTTGGGAATAAAGTTATTAAGGTCGTTGGAAATAAGACAAATAAAGAAATAAGTAAAATCAGCCATTTTGTTTATTAAATAAATAAGTAATAAGTCTTACCTTGCTTGAAACGTCGCGATTCATTTTTGTAAGTTGTTGTTGTAGGGATATCCTATAGCAATCAAATCATGCCATTGATGACGTCATAACAATAACACGCATGCGAGATATTTAGGATTTCCGGAAGTCCACGAACTTATGTATCCACGAAATTAGGTGACTAGACTGTATATAATTTGTACACGACATGGGCTATGCATTATAATTCATAAAAGTATTTACTTATTGCAATTTAAAGTAGTTTTACTTACACACAAGCCTCTCTTGTGTCTGTCAAGTAATATATATATCGTCGCTGGGCTTCTAAAATGTTGTAAATTACAAATTTTTCAATAAAAAAATATCTCACAAACAGGCTTTGAAAATTTTTGTAAAATGCATGCTTCCAAAATGTCGTATGTGAACTTGAACATTTTTGTAAATAGCAGTGAAATAAAAACTTTGACATTTCTGGATTATCCAAGAACTTAAACTATTTTCACAGAAATAAAGAAATGTACAATTATTTTTTCCAAAAGCCATTCTACAACGATTTTCAAGTTTTCATACAACATTTTGGAAGCAAACTTTACAAACAAATGACACTGGCAATTTTGTAATATGTCTTATTTCACACATTTTGATTGGTCTAACTGTATGCTATTTTGGTATACCAAAGATTTCCTCCCGCTGAGACCATTGATGTCAAGAAGTATTTTTAGCCAAAAAAGTCATATACGACATTTTAGAAGCCCAGCGACGATATGCCGTAAAAGTATTAAAACTCCAATAGAAAAATGCATATTAGTTCAAAAAATTATTATTGTAATATCTCTATGACATGATTGATTTTAATATTCCTAAATACCTTAGAAAAAAACTCACTAAATTAAGAATAAGTGCACACTCATTAGCAATAGAAACTGGGAGGTATGCAAGACCAAAAATACCATCTAATGAGAGATTTTGTAAATTTTGCACAGAAAAAATTGAAAATGAGATTCATTTCTTGATTGAATGTCCGCAATACAAAAACATTAGATCTAAATATAAAATAAATGATATTAATTCAAATAATTTGGATGAAAATTTTACCAAAATGTTAAATCCTATGTCTGAAAAGGAATTAAAATCTATTTGTATGTATATTGAAGAAGCTCTTGATTTGAGAGACCACCATACCGTTTCATCAGATAATAATCTTTTACAGTAGTTTGTGCATATACATATATATATATATAAATATCTTGTATTGTGTGTTTTAAGTAAATATACGAAAATCTATAATAATACTGAAATATAAGTCTATGGTATCAATATCAGTCTATAATGTATTTGTATACATAGAATTGGCTCATGACTTGTTACATGAATCTTTATTTCATTTATATGTTGTTTTAATATTATAATTGTCTGTATTTGGATCACGCCTCTATTGTGCTCTTTCCAATAAAATATTGAATTGATAAGTATGTAAATGTGACCTGTTGGTTATTATACAAGGCAATATGTGTCCTCAAGGTATACTGTAAGGTTTATCTTAACGCACAGGCTGCTGTGAATGAAATGGCTGACCAGGGTCTGCTAGGCAAATCGTGTTGTCTTCTTTTTCCCGAAACATATACTGGGGAAGAACCATCTATAAATAGCTTACGGAATCCCCAGATTAGTGTCCAATTTCACCACATTATGCATGATTCAGGATGACCACCAAACTGATTGAGTGAATACAATGTGAAGGATGGTTCATACATGTATTTAAAAAATTCAGCCAAAATTAGCTATATAAATACCTGCATGAAGGTTTTCATAGATCATGTAACTGCTGGTTGGGTATATGTACATTGTATGATACATGTATCTGAATGTATGACGTAAGGAATATACGAAGGGGTATTTCAGAGTGAATCATCACAAAAAGAGTAAATTTTAACCAAATCAATGTACTGTAACAGCAAGTTCACTTTTGTTGTCCAGTTTTGAATAAATATATTTATATGTTGTTCTGTATTTTAGGTTGAGAGACCTTTGCATATATGTTTGATACTGAAACAGCAGCAGTCAGAAAGTGTAGCTGGGACTACTGACAGTGATAGCATGATCCATATGGTTATAAAATGTCCAAATAAATATCCTGATTTGTAAGTTTAAAAAACAAAATGATACAGATAAATATATACATGTACATGTATGTATTAGGACTATTAATTAAAACATGCATTTATATGATACAAATGTACCAAGGGGAAGACTTTTTCAAAATAGAGTGACCACACATACAAGCAATTTATGAGACTTTCACACATTTGATGGTGTACAAAATTATATTTCACACCTATCAATCTTTGTAAGTTATAGTTTCCTTTTATGAAAACAGCTACAGATGTGACCATACCATCCTTTATACAGCAATGCAAAAAAACAAGCTAACCAATTTGTCCAGGAAGTGTTCAGTATTCAAAATCACAAAAATTAAAACAAGCGTACATTTATGATTTGATTCTGTGGGAATGCAACCCAACAAAAAAATTAAACAATACAAATTAATTTCTTAAATACGAATTAAATGACAAAAGTTAGCACAGCAGTTATCAAAAGTCTTTAGCTCTACAGTTTTTACATTTCTAAAGGTTTGTTAATGATGTGTTTTTTTGTGTTAGAGATTTTTTCATTTCATTTGTATACAAGGGAGATAATTGTTTGATTAATAAAATATCTTCAAAGATGTAATACTGTATAAGTCTTTTCTTTTTAAAGGGTACCAGAAATAAGTCTAGAAAATTCCAAAGGACTGTCTAATGAACAAATTGCTGTGTTGAATACAGAACTAATAGAACGTGCCGAAACAATGGTTGGAGAGGTAACTTATGTGTAATGTAGAATAACTTACATTTTGTACAATTATTAAAGCCTGGTCATGTGACTGTGCTATTATTGAAATTTTATTAACTGAAGAGGTAGAATATTTTTTAGTTTATACTATACTTATATAATTAAACATACATTACAAGAAATCTACATTTAACATTATATACATTCTTTAAAAAATTGAAAACAAATATACAAATGTAGAGGAGGAGCAAATCAGTACAAAGAGGGATAACTCTGTTTCTTCTCTTTAACTTTTACTTCTTTTACTCTTGTCTTGTCTTGTCTTGATTGATTTTTTTTATTTAGATGCAGACTTAATACTGTCCTAAAGCCTAAACTTCATTTATTATGATCCAGATATGTAGCTTTCATAAATTCATGTTTAGAATTATAATCTCAGTGAATTATAAAGACTGCACTCTTGGAAAAAATGCAGCACTTTTTTATTAAGTCATGTAAATAGTTGTGACAAAGCCTTTCACATCTGCGTAGGAGATCAAATTTTTCTCTTGTTCTTGTCCCTTGTTTTTTTAAATGTCAAATTTACTCAAGGGGATATTTACATGATTTTATCTTATAGCGAAAATAAATCCCATATTAAAATATACCACTTTTTAACATAATACATGATTCTTTATTTATTTGTTTTTTTCAAATTAGTATTGTATGACATAGAATTAATGTTAATGTCATGGTAGCTCTTTTGTATACATACATTTATTGTAGATAAACCACATGGAAATGTTGTTAATTTTCTTATATACTGTAGCTGTTAACCATCAGTTTAAAAAGATTATATGACCAACTGCAACAAATTCAAAACATCTCTTTACAATACTTCATATACAAATGTTTAAAATGTTGCAGAATTTGTTTTTTATAATTTTTTTCAGGTTATGGTTCTAGAACTAGCTCAACATGTACAGACATTTCTTATTTTATACCCTTTTCAGGTTATGGTTCTAGAACTAGCTCAACATGTACAGACATTTCTTATTTTATACCCTTTTCAGGTTATGGTTCTAGAACTAGCTCAACATGTACAGACGTTTCTTATTTTATACCCTTTTCAGGTTATGGTTCTAGAACTAGCTCAACATGTACAGACATTTCTTATTTTATACCCTTTTCAGGTTATGGTTCTAGAACTAGCTCAACATGTACAGACATTTCTTATTTTATACCCTTTTCAGGTTATGGTTCTAGAACTAGCTCAACATGTACAGACATTTCTTTTTTATACCTTATTCAGGTTATGGTTCTAGAACTAGCTCAACATGTACAGACATTTCTTATTTTATACCTTTTTCAGGTTATGGTTTTAGAACTAGCTCAACATGTACAGACATTTCTTATTTTATACCTTTTTCAGGTTATGGTTCTAGAACTAGCTCAACATGTACAGACATTTCTTCTTTATACCTTTTTCAGGTTATGGTTCTAGAACTAGCTCAACATGTACAGACATTTCTTTTTTATACCTTTTTCAGGTTATGGTTCTAGAACTAGCTCAACATGTACAGACATTTCTTTTTTATACCTTTTTCAGGTTATGGTTCTAGAACTAGCTCAACATGTACAGACATTTCTTTTTTATACCTTTTTCAGGTTATGGTTCTAGAACTAGCTCAACATGTACAGACATTTCTTTTTTATACCTTTTTCAGGTTATGGTTCTAGAACTAGCTCAACATGTACAGACATTTCTTATTTTATACCCTTTTCAGGTTATGGTTCTAGAACTAGCTCAACATGTACAGACATTTCTTATTTTATACCCTTTTCAGGTTATGGTTCTAGAACTAGCTCAACATGTACAGACATTTCTTTTTTATACCTTTTTCAGGTTATGGTTCTAGAACTAGCTCAACATGTACAGACATTTCTTTTTTATACCTTTTTCAGGTTATGGTTCTAGAACTAGCTCAACATGTACAGACATTTCTTTTTTATACCTTTTTCAGGTTATGGTTCTAGAACTAGCTCAACATGTACAGACATTTCTTATTTTATACCCTTTTCAGGTTATGGTTCTAGAACTAGCTCAACATGTACAGACATTTCTTATTTTATACCCTTTTCAGGTTATGGTTCTAGAACTAGCTCAACATGTACAGACATTTCTTTTTTATACCTTATTCAGGTTATGGTTCTAGAACTAGCTCAACATGTACAGACATTTCTTATTTTATACCTTTTTCAGGTTATGGTTTTAGAACTAGCTCAACATGTACAGACATTTCTTATTTTATACCTTTTTCAGGTTATGGTTCTAGAACTAGCTCAACATGTACAGACATTTCTTATTTTATACCTTTTTCAGGTTATGGTTTTAGAACTAGCTCAACATGTACAGACATTTCTTATTTTATACCTTTTTCAGGTTATGGTTCTAGAACTTGCTCAACATGTACAGACATTTCTTTTTTATACCTTTTTCAGGTTATGGTTCTAGAACTAGCTCAACATGTACAGACATTTCTTATTTTATACCTTTTTCAGGTTATGGTTCTAGAACTAGCTCAACATGTACAGACATTTCTTTTTTATACCTTTTTCAGGTTATGGTTTTAGAACTAGCTCAACATGTACAGACATTTCTTCTTTATACCTTTTTCAGGTTATGGTTCTAGAACTAGCTCAACATGTACAGACATTTCTTTTTTATACCTTTTTCAGGTTATGGTTCTGAAACTAGCTCAACATGTACAGACATTTCTTATTTATACCTTTTTCAGGTTATGGTTCTAGAACTAGCTCAACATGTACAGACATTTCTTATTTTATACCTTTTTCAGGTTATGGTTCTAGAACTAGCTCAACATGTACAGACATTTCTTTTTTATACCTTTTTCAGGTTATGGTTCTGAAACTAGCTCAACATGTACAGACATTTCTTTTTTATACCTTTTTCAGGTTATGGTTCTAGAACTAGCTCAACATGTACAGACATTTCTTATTTTATACCTTTTTCAGGTTATGGTTCTAGAACTAGCTCAACATGTACAGACATTTCTTTTTTATACCTTTTTCAGGTTATGGTTCTAGAACTAGCTCAACATGTACAGACATTTCTTCGTGATAACTACAAAGGTCCGCAGAAATCTTTTTATGAAGAAATGTTAAGTAACCAATTGAAACAACAGGAAAAACTAAAATTAGAACAACAAAAAAGACTTGATTTCCTGAAAAGAAAAGAAGAAAAAGAGGTATTCAGTGTTTTTGTTTGATTATTTCACTATTTCAGTGATTTGCCTTTGACCTTAAACCATATTTTTTAAAACCACAAAGTTATACTGAAATGAATTAGCACTAGAATTGTCAGTTTTCCTATCAAAGGTCATGTTTTTTTTGGGGCACTCCAGCTGCCTCTACCAATAAAAACTGGCTGCGATGAAATAGCCCAAAAGCAGTTCTTAAAAGTTGGGTTCAAACACATAAAATCAAATTAAATGATTTAGCAATTAAAAAAAAAGATTAAGTGACCAATTGCAACAAATTAAAACATCTATTTACTTTGTATTAAATTGTTTAAAATGATGTTACAAAATTGAGAACAACAGAAAAGACTTGATTTTCTGAAAAGAAAAGAAGAAAAAGATGTATTTGATGTTTTTGTTTGATTATAACATTGATTTAGCCTTGGCCTTTGACCTTACATCATGTATTTCAAACCATGGAGTTATCCTCTTTTCAAAAGAATCAGAAATTAATAATATACCTGTATTCTGGAAAGACAGTGTTATCAAATATCACAATGGGATCATGGAAATAGTGATATCACAATGGGACCATGGAAATAGCGATATTTCCCTTAAATAATAGTTGATTTTATTATTAATTTTGCTTTTAAATCTATACAGAAAACTGCATGGTACATGTATATGTACCATTTGAGTGATCTTTTAATTTCAACTATTATTATTACTTTGTTTAGATAAATAAAGTATATAAAATTCAAGGGAAATAACTCTAGCACAAAACTACAATATTTGCATTGGTGAGATCTTTTCCCCACTGACAGCCTAGATAAGAGTTCCAAATGAACTAATTAATAAGTATTATCAAAACTGTAAATAATACTTACCGCTACAGCTTTAACTGTAAGGTACCCTGAAATTGTTAGTATCTATAAGAACAGGGTTTCATATAGATAAGTATTATTTTCTTTTATTTCATGTTAGAATAGTATAGTTAAATACAATGTTCAATAATAAAATAATACACTGATCTGAAATTAATATATACGATTTTTTTTTAATTAAATACAATGTTCAATGATACTTATTAACATAGATTTAAAATCCCTAAAAGCATTTTAATTTTTGCAATTTCTTCAACAACTGAGAATTGCATTATGACATTCAAAGAATTTTTTCAATAGCAACATTGTGCAAATCTTATAATTGTTGGATTGATTTATTTAAGGGTAGGCCTTTTATATCTGTTACTTCTTCTAATTCACTAAATAGATTTTCTGATATAGTTGCAGAAGAGATTATTTGTTTATTGTAAAATACTGAAGGCTCTACATTTTTAAAATAAATCATATGTCTTAATGATGTGTCATATATTTATTGAAAGTAAAAGAATGGTACTGTATAAAAATAAGAAGATGTGGTATGATTGCCAATGAGATAAATATCAAACAGAGTTCAAGTGAAGTGGATGTAAGCCATTATTGGCAACTGTAAGACCTTCAACAATTAGAAAATCATACTGTACAGCTGGCTATAAAAAGCTTAGAGATGAAAAAATTCAATGGAGAAAGTTAACAGCCTAATTTATTTATAAGAAAACAGTTTACAAAAACAAATATTACAGACATGAACTAACAACAACCACTAAAATACAAGCTCCTGACATGGGACAAGTGCATAAAGCATGTGACAGGGTTAAAAAGGTTTGATGCACCAAATTCCATGTTCATTTTTTCTTTGAATTTAACTTCAGACACACACATGAATTTTATTCATTAACTTATAATCTTGTGCTTTGTCTGTTTCAGAGACAACTTCTAGAGGATGAAATACAGAAGAGACAACACGCTCTGAAAGAAGAAACAAAGAAAATAAAGGAGACCAAACAGGTACAATTCAAATGTTTATACTTTTTTAATATGTCTATCATAGAACTTCAGGGGCCGTATTATGTTTTCTGGTTTATGAATCTATCTGTTCTTCTCAATGTTATCAAAGTACAAATAATATTCACCTGATAAATTTTTCATATTAAATATTATTGAAATGTTTGCTGTTGGACATACAGTATAACAGTCATTTAACCATCAATGTGTTTTACACTTTATATGCTTGACTGCAGAAAATAAATATCTTAAATGAATATAGCTACCCAATTTTATTTGCATAAATTTAAAAAAAGTATGGCACTGAAACAAATCTTTTCGTAGCATGATCTTCTTGATATGATCTATATATTAATCTATTTATTTCTATAATTAGATATCTGATGAGAAACCAACAGAGCCAGAGAAAGCTGTACCAGCTACTCCTATTACTGAAGTACCAACATGTTCCCCAATTGGTACCCCAAGTACTCCTAGAAGACCAAGAATGTCTCATTCACCCTCTCCCTTAATTGTACTTCCAAGTAATGAGAATAAATATAACCAGGATAAGAGAAGAAGGTATGTGGTTGTTATGTTTTTATTATACCCCTGCTTTAAAAAAGGGGGGTATACTGTTTTACCTCTGTCTGTCAGTCCGTCCGTCAGTCCGTCCATCAGTCCGTCCGTCCGTCCGTCAGTCAGTCCGTCCCATGAAACTTTCGTCACATTTTTCTCAGAAACGACACATCCACCCTTTCTGTAATTTGGTATCAACATTTATATATGTTAGCCATACCGTGTGATGCGTTTTCAGATTCATCACTTGACAACTTTAATACTGTTTACCGAACACTTGTATGATTTTACACATGATAGCCAAGTTGAAAATTTTCGTCACATTTTTCTCAGGAACTACACATCCACCCTTTCTGTAATTTGGTATCAACATTTATATATGTTAGCCATACCGTGTGATGCATTTTCAGATTCATCACTTGACAACTTCCTGTTTACCAAACACTTGTATGATTTTACACATGATAGCCAAGTGGAAAATTTTCGTCACATTTTTCTCAGCAACTACAATACAAGGATTTCTGAAATTTGGTTTCAGGATTTATATAAGTCAGCTATACCGTGTGATGTGTTTTCAGATTCATCACTCGACAACTTCCTGTTTACCGAACACTTGTATGATTTTACACATGATAGCCAAGTTGAAAATTTTCGTCACATTTTTCTCAGGAACTACAATACAAGGATTTCTGAAATTTGGTTTCAGGATTATATAAGTCAGCTATACCGTGTGATGTGTTTTCAGATTCATCACTCGACAACTTCCTGTTTACCGAACACTTGTATGATTTTACACATGATAGCCAAGTTGAAAATTTTCGTCACATTTTTCTCAGGAACTACAATACAAGGATTTCTGAAATTTGGTTTCAGGATTTATATAAGTCAGCTATACCGTGTGATGCGTTTTCAGATTCATCACTTGACAACTTCCTGTTTACCGAACACTTGCATATTTTTACACTATTAATATTATCCACTTGCGGCGGGGGTATCATCAGTGAGCAGTAGCTCGCAGTTTTTATACCCCCGCTTTAAAAAAGGGGGGGGGGTATACTGTTTTACCTCTGTCTGTCAGTCCGTCAGTCCGTCCATCAGTCCGTCCGTCAGTCAGTCCGTCCCATGAAACTTTCGTCACATTTTTCTCAGAAACGACACATCCACCCTTTCTGTAATTTGGTATCAACATTTATATATGTTAGCCATACCGTGTGATGCATTTTCAGATTCATCACTTGACAACTTACTGTTTACCGAACACTTGTATGATTTTACACATGATAGCCAAGTTGAAAATTTTCGTCACATTTTTCTCAGGAACTACACATCCACCCTTTCTGTAATTTGGTATCAACATTTATATATGTTAGCCACACCGTGTGATGCGTTTTCAGATTCATCACTTGACAACTTCCTGTTTAACGAACACTTGTATGATTTTACACATGATAGCCAAGTTGAAATTTTCGTCACATTTTTCTCAGCAACTACAATACAAGGATTTCTGAAATTTGGTTTCAGGATTTATATAAGTCAGCTATACCGTGTGATGTGTTTTCAGATTCATCACTCGACAACTTCCTGTTTACCGAACACTTGTATGATTTTACACATGAAAGCCAAGTTGAAAATTTTCGTCACATTTTTCTCAGGAACTACAATACAAGGATTTCTGAAATTTGGTTTCAGGATTTATATAAGTCAGCTATACCGTGTGATGTGTTTTCAGATTCATCACTCGACAACTTCCTGTTTACCGAACACTTGTATGATTTTACACATGATAGCCAAGTTGAAAATTTTCGTCACATTTTTCTTAGGAACTACAATACAAGGATTTCTGAAATTTGGTTTCAGGATTTATATAAGTCAGCTATACCGTGTGATGCGTTTTCAGATTCATCACTTGACAACTTCCTGTTTACCGAACACTTGCATATTTTTACACTATTAATATTATCCACTTGCGGCGGGGGTATCATCAGTGAGCAGTAGCTCGCAGTTTCACTTGTTTTATGTCCTTTTAAAAAAGTAGTCATGGGAGTTAATCAATAAAATTTGCACCATTTTTCTCCCTGTGTACCAGCTTTAGTATAAACGATGTAACCTCAAGTTTCCAAAATATTCTATAGAAACACCAATTAAAAAAATTATGGTGCTTTGAAACACAGCAATTTTTTACTGAAATGTCAAATTTAAGGTAATATTTTTTTTTCAACCCTTTTTCGTATGCAACCTGATGTAACATACTTTGATTTGGTGGTATTACACCTACATACACATACTTGATCCTATATTATCATATTTTATTTCTTAAATTTTCATTTGGTAGCTATAAACTAAACACACAGTTCATGGATGCTGATTCAAATATATTTGTTTAAAATATTCAATTTTTTTCTATTTATGACAACTAGACTAGGAAAATATAGCTGCTTCACATACATGACGATGATGTAAGTCATGAACCTGGTGTTCAGAGGTTGTAGTTTGTTGATGTGGTTCATAAGTTTTTTCTTGTTTCTAATTTTTGATATAGTTTAGACTGTTGGTTTTCCATTTCAATGATTTACACTAGTCATTTTTAGGGCCCTTTTTAGCCTGCTGTTCATTGTAAGCCAAGGCTCTGTGTTGAAGACTGTACTTTGACCTATAATGGTTTACTTTTACAAATTATGACTTAGATGGAGAGTTTTCTCATTGGCACTCATACCACATCTTCTTATCTATAAAAATCAATTTTATTAAATGCTCATTGTTTCCATTTAATAAGTATTAACAATGGAAGGTACACATATTTTTGTAAGGACATTATCTGAAACTATTTGCACAAGATTTGCATTTACACATTTAATTCACTTCATATGTATACATGTACATAAAAAATACCAATCTTATTTGCACATATATACAATGGGAGATAACTGCTATATTTAAGAAAAGTTTTCTGTTGTACTATTTTATCATATTATGCACAGATTGCTTTTAAACATTTTAAAAATGATAATTAATATATGAAAAAACCTTAAAAACAGATGGACTGATGCATGTATCACATGATAAGGTATGAAACTATTTTTAAACTTTGAGGAAGTGAAATCTTTTGGAATCACCGACATTGAACATGAAAAAAACATAAATGAGTCCTCAAAACCATTTGGGCTATTCCATTAAAATGTATATGGGAGGTTAGTAAGGGACTTTTAAAATATCCCTACAACCACGAACCATTTTGTAGATAATTTTGAATAATAGTAATAGACACATACTGAAAATAGACCCATGACCCACATTCAATAATTAAACTTCTCTTCCTACCGTCCCACTAACATTTTAATGGAATAGCCCTTAATGGATATTTTATATGATATGGCCTCTAGAAATCCAAGATTTTCAACAGTTTATCATTGATCCATATGAGGAATACATGTAGTATATCCTGCTTGCACTATTTCAGTAACCATGCTTCTATCCAAGTGAGTAATTTTGGAGCCTCAAGTTTATTTTATTTTACATTTTCTATTTTGATATATTCAGGAGGACCAGTACCCCATTGAGAGATACAGAGGATTCTGATCACCAATGTAAAGACCATACTGGAGGGATAGTGGTTATAGCCTTCAATACTAAATCAGAGAGAACAATACATAGAGGCACATGTTTAGGTAATGTTTTCACTTTATCCATCCCATTGTTTAGAAGTGTAAAGTGGGTAAATGCACAATTTTTCATAAACAAATGTACAGAATTTAACGAATGTACAGAATTTGTCATCAAAATTTTTATGAGAAAATATAGTATTTTTTTCTCTCGAAAGTATGTTTGGATATTTATGCAGGAAATGGTCTGTATATCAGTTGGCAGAACTTGATACCTAACAGTTTGGTTTGGTTTCACTGCTTCACTAGGTTAAACATATTTATTTATAGTG
Organism: Mytilus edulis; assembly: GCA_019925275.1. Classification (NCBI taxonomy): domain Eukaryota; kingdom Metazoa; phylum Mollusca; class Bivalvia; order Mytilida; family Mytilidae; genus Mytilus; species Mytilus edulis. Next base: position 84,339,568 of record CM034350.1, read on the forward strand.
GATTGGGAAACAAGTTTTGCAACTTATATTAATCCCTTTCCACTTTGCAGGTGCGAGTGCTGCCTTGTAGCGGCATTAGCTTACTCTTTTTCGAAATCTATAAGGGTGTCTTTAAGGTGCAAGAGATATGGTTCTCTCTTAACACGAGTCAGCCATTTATCATCCTCTTCCAACGAACTATCATCGTTTCCTCAAGACCATACTCGCAAATGGTGTCAAGGGAGAGCTGAAAATTAAATCTCTGACATTTTCATTCTGGAACAGGAATGGAACCAGGTACCTTTGTGTTAGTTGTCCAATGCACTAACCACTACACCATGGCTTCACTGTTTTTCTACAAAGCACAGGACAGTAAGGAGTGTTTAAAACTGCAACACTATTATTGTATTTTGATGTTGAATGTCCATGCATCCATTTTTATTCAATCTTAATTGACTAGGATTGTCAGTTTTTCTATCAAAGGTTGGTGTTTTTCTCCAGGCACTCTGGCTTCCTCCACTAATAAGAACTGGCCACTATGAAATAGCCTGAATGTGGTGCTTAAAATTGGCATTAAACACCAAAAATCAAATAAAAAATCCATATGTTTTGTAGGTCACAGTGTCCATTGAAGTACAGTGTATGCTGGGATAGATACATCCAGTGGAGAATTAGTAGCTTTATGCAAATTAATTTAAGATAACATATGTTTTTGTAGGTCATAGTGTCCATGGTAGTACAGTGTATGCTGGGATAGATACAGCTAGCGGAGAATTAGTAGCTATATCAGAATGGGTTTTAAAGTGGCGCCATATAAAACTGAAGAGAACTCAAAGAGTTGATTATGAAGATAAGGAGGGTGCTACTTATTTAAAACAGGTAAATGGATGAAATGATTCAAAACAAATAATTGGTAAATGTCATTGAGAGGACAACTTAAAAATGGGAAAACAATTTGAGACTAATAAGAAAACTAAGAGTAAAAACATGCCTCCAAGGTCTAAGTAGAATTTTTCTTACGCTACAATTTTGTCATGAACATTCATCCGCGTTTCAACTATGTCGATTTGTTTTAAAATTATAGGCAATGGTTTGAATTTAACAGACTAATGATCAAGTAGTGGGTGTTAGTTGCAGGATAAAATCAACTTATGTATATTTTTGAAAATATAAAATGTACTCGCTACAAAACAGGAGAAAAGCTTGGACAAATAAATTATATATTGTCCAACAATAAACATATATTGTATATATACAAGCTGAAGGACGCCTCCAGTGCGTGAGGTTCTCAATGCATTAAAGACCTATTGTTGACCTTCTGCTATAGTCTGTTCTATGGCTCTGGTTGTTGTTTCTTTGACACCTTCCCCATTTCCATTCTCAATTTTTATGTCTCACTTGTGACCAATTTACATTTAAAAATCAGAGTTATTTCCCTTTGAATATATATATTTTTTGTGTTTGCATATCTTTTGTGCAGTTGTAGGTAACTTTGTATGAATGTTATTTTTTACATTTGAATAAAACGAAATGTGGGTATATGTAAATGAGACAGCAACCCAATGACATAAATAACCAGAAAGAATAGAGAAAATGAAAACTTAAGAGTCTTTAGAAAATTCAGAGAATAAAGGCATAAAAACAAACAACTTTCCACAAGGCCTCAGATAGAAGATTAAAGATTAAGCAATGACAATGAAACTCAGTAGGGGTGAACTCAGGGGCTGTGAAAGGGTAGGCAAGTTCTTGTTACAATAGTGACACCAAAAGGTGTGGAAAAGTTTGGTGTTTTGTGTGATGTCATGTATTTTGTTGATGAATATCCACCTTATCCCTCATTGTACATTTATGATTATAACAAGGCAGAAATGTCTAAAAATTGAATTTATGAGAGAAAATAGCTAATGATCTTAAGAAAAAGTTTATGATGTCCAATTTTCAGGTATTGCAGATGTCAAATTGGCAATACAAATTTGGTATTAAAGTTATTGCTTTTTTATTCCAGATTACAAGCATTGAACAAGAAATACACAGCTTGATTCGATTACGACACAAAAATCTTATTCACTACTTAGCTATAAAATATATACAGGAAGCTGGGAAATGTACAGTTTATGTAAGTTAATATAAATAGAGATTTTAGCAATTTTTTGAGAAAAATTCATAAATGTCAGAATTTTTGTTGAAAATAAATTGTAACAAAACAATGTTAGAGATGGGACTCATTGGGGTCTAAGCGTAATGCGGGCTTGGTTGAATTTTTAACACATAAAAAAATCAAATGATTAAGCGTGAAAATGGGAAACGAAGACAGCCAGGACATGGGTAATTACATGTGCTATTTTGGCAATGAGAAGTGGGATACAGGATTCTCACTAGATAAGCAGGATCTGGGATCAGACCCCCCAATGAGACCTCCTTAGAGATCCTCATTTCTAGTGTAGATAAGAAGCAGATTCAGTATTTTCATATGTGCCACAGGAAATCCTGATCTATATGATTAGAATTGCTGCATGTTAATCTCAATTATACTGCTAATAAGTATTTAGATGAACCTGTTATTAGGGCCCAGCCTTTAGGCAGGTCGCCTTATAGTGATCAGTGTGTCCTTCCGTCCGTCCGTCCGTAACACTTTAACTTTGTGTCCGCTCCATATTTAGAGAACCAGTATGATTTCATACTTTATACTTTACATGTTCATTAACCACCACCAGAGGGCGTGTCATGATGTATGTACAACTTTCTAGGTCAAAGGTCAAGGTAAAAAAACTTTGGTTTCAGTTGACAACCCTGTGTCCTGTGGTGAAGATCGTGTCCGCTCTATATCTTGAGAACCGTTATGATTTCAAAGTTTATACTTGACACCAGAGGGTGTGTCATGATGTATGTACAACTTCCTAGGTCAAAGGTCAAGGTCAAAAACTTTGGTTTCAGTTGACAACCCTGTGTCCTGTGGTGAAGATCATGTCCGCTCCATATCTAGATAACCGTTATGATTTTATACTTAATACTTAACATGTTTATTAACCACCACCAGAGGGCATGCCATGATGTATGTACAACTTCCTAGGTCAAAGGTCAAGGTAAAAAACTTTGGTTTCAGTTGACAACCCTGTGTCCTGTGGTGAAGATCGTGTCCGCTCTATGTCTTGAGAACCGTTATGATTTCAAAGTTTATACTTGACATCCATTTTAACCAACACCAGAGGGTGTGTTATGATGTATGTAAAACTTCCTAGGTCAAAGGTCAAGGTCAAAAACTTTGGTTTCAGTTGACAACCCCGTGTCCTGTGGTGAAGATCGTGTCCGCTCCATATCTAGATAACCGTTATGATTTTATACTTAATACTTAACATGTTTATTAACCACCACCAGAGGGCGTGTCATGATGTATGTACAACTTCCTAGGTCAAAGGTCAAGGTCAAAAACTGGTTTCAGTTGACAACCCCGTGTCCTGTGGTGAAGATCGTGTCTGCTCTATATCTTGAGAACCGTTATGATTTCAAATATTATACTTGACATCCATTTTAACCAACACCAGAGGGTGTGTCATGATGTATGTACAACTTCCTAGGTCAAAGGTCTGTCTGTCTGTTATTCTGTCCATGGCTAACAAATTTGATCAACTTATTTACCCCACGTTATTGACAGCGGGGTCCACAGAGATGGCTCCCATCTCAATGGTATCTAGTTAACTTGTATAATCAGTTCAGCAGAATATGGAAAATATATAAGTGGAATGTAAATATGATACCCTTGAAATGCACTGTTCCTGTCAAATGCCAAACACAACAATTTTTATGCTCAATTTTCATGCCCCATTTATTATTCCCAGATTATGTTTTCTGATCTGTGGGTCTGTTTGTCTGTCTGTTCGTCCATCCATTCGTTAGTTTGTCCTGCTTCAGGTTAAAGTTTTTGGCCTCAAGTCTGTTGGACTTTTTGGCCCCTGGAGTCTGGGCCTCTGTTTCTTTTTTGTGTGTCATATGCATTTTTTGAATCCTTGAGGCTGGGTGTCAGATCATTTTTCATGAATCATTTCAAAGCAAAGCTTTTTGAAATTGTCCAGTACAATTCATCTCAATCTGATCACTTATGCCTACATTTTACAGATGCCTCAGTCGTTCGATGTAACATGCCCAAATAAACTACTTGAGACCATGAATATCATTTCATGTATCACAAACTCAGTTTTCTTTTGATTGTCAAATTTTTAGAAACATTCAGGATGAGATTCATTATATTTTGTATATTTGTTATTGCGTAGCCTGACATCAAATCTAGCAACCTATAGAAATGAACTGATATTTTCTCTATGTTTGTTTGATATCTATCAGTTATACAGTATATGAAGACTCTAAGCATGTTATTTATTATGAATGAATGATATACTGGTAATACACTTTCATGCTCCCACACTTGTTGATCACTCTGTTATACAGTAAGTTTAGAATGTAATGTTTACATTTAATTTATCAATGTAAATCTTTGTCAGTTAACTTTTTTCTCCAGCATTTTTTTATAGCTAGTTTTCAGTCTCATTGGATGAGTAGTTCATCTACACTAGCCTGTCAACATTGAGGTTGTGAGTTTCAACTCAATTTGGCAAGGTGTTTTTGACTCAAATTTCAATTGACTATAATGGAGTTTGCCTGCTTTAGGTTGGTGGGTCTCTGTTGTTACTCGTGTTTTCTTCACCAATAAAACTGATGACTGTAGTATAACCAATTGTCAGAAAAGTGGAGTTCGACACCAACAATCAATCAATTAAATAACCAGTAATTGACCGTTTGGTTTGTGGCATGGTGCTCTAATGGTACTCCTACTTTCTCCACCAATAAACTGGACACTAAACAGAGCAAAAGGTGAAAGTTGTGTTAAACATCAACAATCAATCAATCAACCAACCAGTAATTTGACAGATTTTTGGTTGGTCGCTGTTTGTGCTTTTTCACCAATAAAACTGATCACATAATATAGCCAAGTGTGAAGGTGGTGTTAAACACCAACAATTAATCAATCAAGCAACCAGTAATTGGGCATATTTTTCAGGGATATCTGTTGATTCTTCTGCTTCCTCCACAAATAAAATCAATCAATTGATCAATATGAACTTTCATTTCTACCTGTGACAACTGCTTAAGGGGGCTCGCGGGTATAAACCATTTTTATGCCCCACCTACGATAGTAGAGGGGCATTATGTTTTCTGGTCTGTGCGTCCGTTCGTCCGTTCGTTCGTCCGTTCGTTCGTCCGTTCGTTCGTCCGTTCGTCCGTCTGTCCCGCTTCAGGTTAAAGTTTTTGGTCGAGGTAGTTTTTGATGAAGTTGAAGTTCAATCGACTTCAAACTTGGTACACATGTTCCCTATGATATGATCTTTCTAATTTTAATGCCAAATTAGAGATTTCACCCCAATTTCACGGTCCACTGAACATAGAAAATGAAAGTGCATGTTTCAGGTTAAAGTTTTTCAGGTTAAAGTTTTTGGTCAAGGTAGTTTTTGATGAAGTTGAAGTCCAATCAACTTGAAACTTAGTACACATGTTCCTTATGATATGATCTTTCTAATTTTAAAGCCAAATTAAACTTTTGACCCCAATTTCACGGTCCACTGAACATAGAAAATGAAAGTGCATGTTTCAGGTTAAAGTTTTTCAGGTTAAAGTTTTTGGTCAAGGTAGTTTTTGATGAAGTTGAAGTCCAATCAACTTGAAACTTAGTACACATGTTCCTTATGATATGATCTTTCTAATTTTAAAGCCAAATTAAACTTTTGACCCCAATTTCACGGTCCACTGAACATAGAAAATGAAAGTGCATGTTTCAGGTTAAAGTTTTTCAGGTTAAAGTTTTTGGTCAAGGTAGTTTTTGATGAAGTTGAAGTCCAATCAACTTGAAACTTAGTACACATGTTCCTTATGATATGATCTTTCTAATTTTAAAGCCAAATTAAACTTTTGACCCCAATTTCAGGGTCCACTGAACATAGAAAATGAAAGTGCATGTTTCAGGTTAAAGTTTTTGGTCAAGGTAGTTTTTGATGAAGTTGAAGTCCAATCAACTTGATACTTAGTACACATGTTCCCTATGATATTATCTTTCTAATTTTAATGCCTAATTATATTTTTTATCCAATTTCATGGTCCATTGAACATGGAAAATGATAGTGTGAGTGGGGCATCCGTGTACTTTGGACACATTCTTGTTTTTTTCTAATATAGGATTTCCCTATATTTTTCTGTAAATGAACTTCATATTATATTTAATAGAAATATAGAATAAAAACATGGGGTCACCGTTCATTTAATCTCACAATCTGCCTTCGAGAGAAGCATACATTTTTGTAAAATTACTTTTTTTCTGTTGAACTAATAGGAGATATAAAGATAATATCGAAATAAAAAAAGAACGTAATTACAAAAATCACTCAAATTTTACAATAGAGTAGTTTAAGTACAGCTTATTTAAAAAAAATAATAAAAAAATATAGGTCACCGATGAGTTAACAAAGCTATTTCAATTTTAATGTAAAAAAATGGCATTTTTGCACGAAAGGGAGATAATTTGGAGCTTTTTCGATGATAAATATATTTTGAAAGTCATCTGGGGTCAAAACAAATTAACTTTTTGGAATGATTTTTGCAGTTTAATAAAGTAACAACTAATAAAGTAAAAAAAAAATAGTAATGAAAAAAAAAAAAAATATTCTGAATTTTTTATAACCACGAGCCTCCTTAACCATGTTAACAAATAATTAACTCATCAATCAACAAATCAATCAATCAATTGATCAATATGAACTTTCATTTCTACTTGTGATAACTGCTTAACGATTAATCCACTTATCAATCAACAAATCAATCAATTGATCAATATAAACTTTCATTTCTAACTTTGATAACTGGGTAACGATAAACCAACCAACCAATATTTAGAAAATATCTTCAGATCTTGTTGGATGTTGGAACAACCAACAAAAATCAATCACCAACGGATCAACCAACCAAAAATTTATGTTAGTAAAGGGGGAGAGGTCCATTGACAATTATTTCTACAATTGATTTTATTTTTTGATAGGGTTAATAATAATAATTCTGGTATATTCACTTATCATTGAAGACTGTTTGTTGATGCATATATTTTTCTGGTTTAGATCTCTTTTTTTTTTTTTAAGTTGCTGTCTTATTGTCAACACACTATGTCTCCTTTTATACATATTTGTCACTATCAATTAAGGTAATTTTTATTATGATCTTTGGCTTTAGTTGGGATCCATGGTAAGCTTGAAAAGTAATTTTTTTTATTAAAAAGGAAAAGATATAGTGCTATGATGCAAAAGACTTTCTTGACTGATATAGTTTAACACAAGATATTGGTCTAAGCAGTTCTTGTAAGTTCATTTGTAAGTTGTTATTCCTGTTGTCATATGCATATGACATGAATATTGTTTGCCTTATACTATTTCACATATTTCTTTTTCATAAAAGTTTGAATGTTTTAGAATCCTTCAATGTTTATTACATATAGCTTTGCATCCTTAGCTTCATCACGTACAGCCTTAGTACATCCAATATAAAGTTGTCCAGTTGTGTTGAAGGCAAGAGAATGAGGACGTTCTATTCCTATGTCATTTGTATTGAAATATGAAATCAAGTGGCCATTGTCTTTGAGGATGTGTAAGATTGGAATATTCAGACCTTTCACAACAACATTGTCCCTTGGTGTTGTCACAATGTCTACTGGTTTGAATGGTTTACTCTTATTGATGATTGGATGACCTGTATACTGGTTTATTATATGTCCTTCTTGTCCTAAGATCACTACTTTACCACGGGAATCATCTGAAATCTTATCCACTACATGTATATTTCCATTACTCGTAATGGTTATATACCAAGGGTTATTAAATAAAGGTTGATTATGTTCATCATATTCATACACAGTCTCCTTGTCTCCTTTCTTGTTCATTATGATCACAGCACTTCTTTTTAGTTTACCATTACCAGCTCCTACTATAAGTTTATTGTCACTGATAACATGGATAGCATTGGGAAGTAAAGGTGATACATCATAAACAGAATCAGTCAGTTCACCACTACTGCTGATTTGTTGTAACCTTGTTTCCCCAAAAACACACAGAAGGAGTTGATTAGATGGAGTAACTGCCATTCCACACACATCAATGTTAAATTCAGACATCACCTTTAGGTTGGTTCCTTCAGGTTTTACTCTCTGTAACACTTTATAAGCACCTGAACTTATCCAAAGTGATTGGTCAAGGCATGGACTTACATATGCTATTGCTTCAAGTTCAGTCTGGTACTTATTATTGATGACTAGGGAGATGTTTATTTCTGCTGACAAGTTTCCATCATCTTGTAGGGATCCAATGTGAGATTGGTTCAAATTTCCTGGAACAAATGTTGGTGAAGAAGAATAGCTAGGCCTGGTTCGTGGTTCTTGAGTTTCAGTGAATTTCTCCATCTTCTTGACCTCTTTGAAGAATTCAGAAGCATTGGAAAGGTCAATACAGTTCTGGACTTCAGTGATTTTATCCTCTTTCTGGGTTGTGAATAATGATATAGCATTAAGATCAGATTTGACTGATGTTAAAACAGTTTCATGATTCTGCTCCAATTTATTTTTGAGTTCTTTAAAATATTGTTCTACTTGCTCTTTTACGGTTTCCTCATGACTTTGAATATTTCTTTTTTCCTTGTTATACTTTATATTTTCAGCGGACACTAGTTTATTGAGCTGGTCTTTCTTTGCGTTGATTTTATAATTACTCTTCTGCATTTTACTTTGTCCTTTTTTAAGTCTTTCTACTTTGATATTGTATGCATCACTAATTTCGATTAAATCATGCTTCTTATGAACTTTGGCAACACAGGTTGGACACACAAGAACTTCACATGTATTACAGTAAAGACATGATGATTGTCCAGCATGTTTATCACATTTAATATTGGTAAAATCCAGTTCTTCAGTATGCAATCCAATCTCTTCTCTACTGATGATTTTATGATCAAGTGCGTTTTTAAATTTGGAATGAACCTTGTCCTTGCAATGACTACACATCAGAATACTGCAATCCATGCATTTCCATTGTATAGATCTATCTGTTTCACATAATCCACATTTAATAGGTACTTGACCACTTCCATGTGGTTGAGGACATGCCATATTAAGTTTGTCACAAGTTGTATGATATAGAAAAAAATATTCAGTTAAACTAATTTCTTGGTGTAATGTAAATGTGTCATATGATTGTACCATAGTATCTATTTTTTGATAATGCACAAGATAGGTAGTTATGTATATTCAGTGATATCATATTTGAAATTGAGGATACTGATAAATATATGATAAACTTTTGATAAGTATAAGTTTTTCATAAAGTAAAAAACTGATGAAAACCATGTTAAAGCAAATTTGAAAATGTTTATACAGGTCCAGAGATTTTATTGTGAATAGATTGAATCAGAACAGTGTTAGAGATCCCCATTTTATGTAAATTAATACCAGCTTCAGCAGTTTCATATGAGAACACAAAATCTAAACAAGTTATTCCGACCTTTATCAATTTGCTGCATATTATTCCCAAGTTACTGCTAATAGATATTAGAAGATGTGGTATGATTGCCAATGAGACAACACTCCATCCATTTCACAATGTGTAAACAAACATTATAGGTTAAAGTAAGGTCTCAGGGGCGGATCCAGCCATTTTAAAAAGGGGGGGTTCCTAACCCAGGACAAAGGGGGGTTCCAATTACATGTCCCTATTCAAATGCATTAATCGTCCAAAAAAAAGGGGGTTCCAACCTCCGGAACCACCCCCTCCCCCCCCCTCCCTGGATCCGCGCCTGGGTCTTCGACACAAAGCTTTGGCTCAAATCGAACAGCAAGCTATAAAAGCCCCCAAAATGACCAGTTTAAACAATTTAAACAGGAAAACCAACAGTGGGGGGGGTTAAATTTTTCTCATTTCAGATTTCATAAATAAAAAGAAAATTTCTTCAAACATTTTTTTTAGAGGATTAATATTCAACAGCATAGTGAATTGCTCAAAGGCAAAAAAAAAAATTTAAGTTCATTAGACCACATTCATTCTGTGTCAGAAACCTATGCTGTGTCAACTATTTAATTTTAGATTTAAATAAGTTTGAAGAAGAAATCTTTAATTGATTTGTAAAATCTTGACATTTGTTTTGTGTAAAAAAAACCATGTAATGTCAAAAATTTGATCACAATCCAAATTCAGAGCTGTATCACGCTTGAATGTTTTGTCCATACTTGCCCCAACTGTTCAGGGTTCGACCTCTGCGGTCGTATAAAGCTGCGCCCTGCGGAGCACCTGGTTTGAGTTTTGGTCTTTTTATCTGATACTATACGCCATAGGTCAACTATATTCAGTGTATGGAAATATTTTATGATTTATATATTAGTCGCGCAGGTTTTATTTGACCTTGACCTCATTTTCACGGTTCATTGCTCAGTCTTAAGTTTTTGTGTTTTGGTCTATTTTTCTTAAACTATAAGTATTAGGTCAACTATATTTGTATTATGGAAGCATTGTTAGCTGTACATGTCAGCCTGACATGGTTCATCTGACCTTGACCTCATTTTCATGGTTCATTGGTCTTTGTTTAGTTATCTTGGTTAATGTAAACGTTTATGTGACAGTTGTAATAAAGCTTTATACTTAGGACTATCAATATATATCAATGATTAGTAAAGAAGGCGAGACATTTCAGTGTGTGCACTCTTGTTATGTTTTTGCTATTAGTATTACAGGAGCACCCTAAATTGACAATTTATCTCCATTTAAAACATCACAAATCTGATTAAAGATGATCTCTTATTCATATACGTATATTTGTCTGATATCTATCATTTGAACAGTATCTGACGACAGTTAGCATGATGTCATTTATTATGAATAATGATATCCTGGTAGGACAATTTCAATCTTCCACACTTTTTTATTACCCTTTTCATTTCTCACTGTCAATTTGTCAATTTGTGTTTTTCTACAGCATTTCTTTGGGCTTGTTTTTTTATTAAGCAGAGAAGTAAGTGTTAGAGAGTAGTGTGATTAGGTCATAAACATTGAAAACTAGTCTGTCAACACTGAGGCTGTCAGTTTGCACCCACTTTGGTAAGGTGGTTTTTTACTCTGATCTTGATTAAGACTATTACTGTAATAAGTTGCCTGCCAAAGGATGATGGTTCTTGCTATGTACTCATGATTATTCAAACAATAAATATGGTCCATATACATGTTATAAAGCCAAGTGGGAAAGTGGTGTTAAGTCTTAGATTATTTTTTTTATTAGTTGTTAATGGCTTTGAACTAGCTGTCACATAACTGCGAGAACTCTCAGATCTGTTCATTGTGTCTTTTTGTGTCGGGATGTATAAGTACCGGGCCACGTCCACTTGTATGTTTGTCCATCTGATGAGTTGAGCCTTTTTCGACTGATTTTTATAGTTCGTTCTTATGTTGTACTGTTATACCACTGTGCTAGTTAGGGGGAGGGTTGGGATCCTGCTAACATGTTTAACCTCGCCACATTATTTATGTATGTGCCTGTCCCAAGTCAGGAGCCTGTAATTCAGTGGTTGTCGTTTGTTTATGTGTTACATATTTGATTTTCGTTCATTTTCTTTACATAAATAAGGCCGTTAGTTTTCTAGTTTGAATTGTTTTACATTGTCTTATCGGGGCCTTTTATAGCTGACTATGCGGTATGGGCTTTGCTCATTGTTGAAGGCCGTACGGTGACCTATAGTTGTTAATGTCTGTGTCATTTTGGTCTTTTGTGGATAGTTGTCTCATTGGCAATCATACCACATCTTCTTTTTTATATTTAACACCAACAATAAATCAGTTAAACAACCAGTAATTTGGTGGATTTTTGTTTGGTCTCTGTAGGTAATCTTGTTTTCCCTAGGATCACTTTAATATAACCATATATATGTGAAAGTGGTGTTAAATTCAAACAATCAATCAATCAAACAACCAGTAGTTGGGTGGATTGTCTCGGATCTCTGTTGATACTTCTGCTTCCTTCACAAATAAAAACTATCAATCAATTGATCAATATGAACTTTCATTTCTACCTGTGATTACTGCTAAATAATTAATCAACTTATCAATCAACAAATCAATCAATCAATAGATCAATATAAACTTTAATTTCTAACTGTAATTACTGCTAAATAATTAATCAAGTTATCAGTCATCAAATCAATCAATCAATTGATCACCCAACACACTTATCCAAACCAACCAACCAATATTTAGAATTGTTCCATGATCAGTTGGTTGGTGGTTAATACAACTAACAACAATCATAACCAATCAATCAACCAACAAAAAATTTATGTTCGTAAAGGAAGAAATCACCATTAACAATTGTAAACAGTTTATATTTTATTTTATCTTATAAAGTTATGGATAATAGTTCTGGTGTTTTCACTTAACATTGAAGACTATATTTCTATTGTCAAGATCTCCTTAGTGTCTTTAAGTGGCTGTCTTATTTTAAGTACCCTATGTCTCCTAATGCGCTTTTAAGTTGATGTCTTATTGCTAATACCTTATGTCTCCTTTTATTCCTATTTGTTGGATATCAAAGTAAAAATAATTTGTGGAATTTTTATCGGAGTTCAGTATTTTTGTGATTTTTCTTTTCACCCATAAAATTAAAACTGAACACTATAATATAACCAAGTGTGTAAGTGGTGTTGAATACAAACAATCAATCTATCAAACAACCAGTAATAGGGTGGATTTTTCTGATATTTCTGCTGATACTTCTGCTTCCTTCATAAATAAAAACTATCAATCAATTGATCAATATGAACTTTTATTTATACCTGTGATAACTGCCTAAAGATAAATCAACTTATCAATCAACAAATCATTCAATCAATTATTCATCCACCATACATATTATAAGTCCAAACCAACCAACCAATATTTAGAAAATATCCTTCGATCTTGTTGGATGATTGAGGATCCAACAAAATCAATCACCAACGGATCAACCAACCAAAAATTTATGTTAGTAAAGGTGGAGACGTCCATTGACAATTATTTCGACAATTGATTTTATTTTTTGATAGGGTTAATAATAATAATTCTGGTATATTCACTTATCATTGAAAACTGTTTGTTGATGCATATATTTCTCTTGTTTAGATCTCTTTTTTTTGTTTTTAAGTTGCTGTCTGATTGTCAATACACTATGTCTCCCTTTTATACATATTTGTTAGATATCAAACTAAATATAATTTCACTATCAATTAAGGTAATTTTTATTATGATCTTTGGCTTTAATTGGGACCCATGGTATGCTTGAAAAGTAATATTTTGAATAAAAAGGAAAATAACTGTTATACAAGATATTGGTCTAATCAGTTCTGGTAAGTTCACTCGTAAGCTGTAAGTCCAGTTGTCATATGCATATGACATGAATATTGTTTGCCTTATACCATTTCACATATTTCTTTTTCATTAAAGTTTGAAAGTTTTAGAATCCTTCAATGTTTATTACATATAGCTTTGCATCTTTAGTTTTAGTACCTGCAGCCCTGCTGCATCCTATATAAAGTTGTCCAGTTGTGTTGATAGCAAGAGAAATTGGAAACTCTATTCCTATATCCTTGATATTGAAATATGAAATCAAATGACCATTGTCATTGAGGATGTGTAAGATTGGAATATTCAGATCTGTCACAACAACATTGTCACTTGGTGTTGTCACAATGTCTACTGGTTTGAATGATTCACTCTTATTGGTGGTTGAATGACCTGTATACTGGTTTATTATATGTCCTGCTTGTCCTAAGATCACTTCTTTACCTCTAGCATCATCTGAAATCCTATCCACTACATGTATATTTCCATTACTTGTAGTAGTTATACACCTAGGTTTATTAAATAAAGGTTGATTATGTTTATCATGTTCATATACAGTCTCCTTGTCTCCTTTCTTGTTCATTATGATCACAGCACTTCTTTTTAGTTCACTATTATAAGCTCCGACTATCAGTTTATTTTCACTGACAACATGGATGGAATAGGGATATAAAGGTGATACATCATAAACAGAATTAGTCAGTCCACTAGTACTGCTGATTTGTTTTAACCTTGTTTTCCCTGAAACACTCAGAAGGAGTTGATTAGATGGAGTATTAACTGCCATTCCATGCACTTTAATGTTAAATTTAGACATCACCTTAAGATTGGTTCCTTCAGATTTTACTCTATGTAAAATTCCGTAATTACCAGAACTTATCCAAATTGACTGGTCAAGGCATGGACTTACAAATGCCATTCCTACAAGTTCAGTCTGATATTCATTATTGACGACTAGTGAGATTTTTATTTCTGATGACAAGTTTCCATCATCTTGTAGAGATCCAATGTTTGATTGGTTAATATTTCCTGGTACAAATTTGGGTGAAGAAGTATAGCTAGGCTTGGTTTGTGGTTCTTGAATTTCAGTGAATTTCTCAATCTTCTTGACCTCTTTGAAAAACTCAGAAGCATTGGAAAGGTCAATACAGTTCTGGAGTTCATTGATTTTGTCCTCCTTCTGGTTTGTGTATATTGATATAGCATTAAGATCTGATTTGACTGATGTTAAAACAGTTTCATGACTCTGCTCCAGTTTATTTTTGAGTTCTTTAAAATATTGGTCTACTTGATCTTTAACGGTTTTCTCGTGACTTCGAATATCTTGTGTCTCTTTGTAATACTTTAAATTTTCGGCTGACAATAGTTTATTGAGCTGGTCTTTCTTTACACACATGTTAGAATGACACTTCTGCATTTCATTTTGTCCTTTTTTCAACATGTTGACTATCAAGTTATATGCATCTCTTATTTCGATTAAAACGTGTGTCTTATGAACTTTTGCAAAACCGGTTGGACACACAAGAATGTCACATGTCTTACAGTAAAGACAAGAAAATTGTCCAGTGTGGTCATGACACTTGATATATTTAAAATCCAGTTCTTCAATATGCATTCCAACCTCATTTTTATCTATGATCTTATGGTCATTTGCATTTTTGAATTTTGAATGTACATTGTCAGTGCAATGACCACACATCAGAATACTGCAGTCCATGCATTTCCACTGTAGTGGTCTATCTGTTTCACATAATCCACATTTAACAGGTGCTTGACCACTCTCATGTAATTGAGAGTATGCCATATTAAGTTTGTCACAAGTTGTATATTTTAGAAAAAAAAGTTCAGTTAAATTAATTTCTTTATGTAATGTCAAGTTGTCATATGATTGTACCCAGTATTTATTTTTTGATAATGCAAACGATAGGTAATTATATAAATTTAGTAATATCATGTCTGAAATTGAGGATACTGATAAAAATAAGATAAAGTATGAGTTATCCATAAGGTCAAGAACTGATGAGAACCATGTTTTAGCAATCTTAGAAATGTTCATACAGGTTGAGAAATTTTGTTGCGAAATCAGAATCATGTTAGGAATACCATTTTTGTGTATATCAATACTAGCTTCAGCAGTTTTACATGAGAGCAAAAATCAAAACAAATTATCCTGACCTCTGTCAAGTTGCTGCATATTAAGTCTACTGTTGATAGATATTTGAAAAAGATGTTATATAAGTACCAATGAGACAACTCTCCATCCAAGTCACAATGTTTAAAAAGTAAAGAATCATAGGTCAAAGTACAGCCTTCAACACAGAGCCCTGGTCACACCTAACAGCAAGCTATAAAGGGCCCAAAAATGACTAGTGTGCAAAACAATTCATTTCAAAAGGTTTAAATGTTTCAACAGGTGCAAACTTTCACCCTAACCTGAAATAGTCATCAGTAATAGTAGGGTTAAAATGAAAGTTCTGTAATTGTTACAGACTTGTAAAATTGGTTCTTAAGATCTTGGAGATTTAATCATAGGAATGGACATTGTATAACACCTAAGTAATGCACTTCTCTTTTGTCTTTCCCTGTGAACTGCCAAGCACTATACTAATATTTTACATGTGTAAAAATCAGTGATTTTATATGAGCTGAGGGACAATTGAGCTTTCTTGAGTTGGTGCACCAGTTATTTTTCCTGACTTGTAGTCTAATATCCAAGATAATTGTGTGTGTATTCTCTGACAATTCAAAAAAATCTTATCACAAATTTTAGAATTGCTCATAATAACATGACCTATGAAATACTACTGTAGGCCATTGATATCATTCTAATCAATCAACGTTTCATTGACTCATTTTTCTTGTGATTATCAAATTTTAGTTACATTAAGGTTGAGATCCATTATATTTTGTCTATTTGTTATATATTATGTCATTTGAACAGTACACAAAGACTCTAATTATAAGCATGTTGCTATCTATTATGAATAAAGGATATGCTGGTAGGATACTTTCATGCTCCCACACTTGTTGATTACTCTGAATGCAGTAAATATAGAATGTAATGTGTACATTTATCACTGTAAAGTCAATTTTTGTTTTTCTACAGCATTTCTTTGGGATTGTTTATTTGTTTAGCAGATGAGTATGTGTTAGAGAGTGGTCTAATTAGTTCATAAACATTGAATACTAGTCTGGACCATATTAAGTCGACCTGCCAAAGAATGATGGTTCTCTCTTGGTACCAATGATTATTCCATCATTAAATCTGTTGAATATACATGTTATAAAGCCATGTGTAAAAGTGGTGTTAAACATCAACAATCAATCAGTTAAACAACCAGGAATTGGGCGGATTTTTGACGGGTCTATATTGGTATTCCTGCTTCCTCCACCAATAAAACTGATCACTGTAAGATCACTATAATGTAGCCAAGTAGGAAAGTGATGTTAAACACTAACAAGCAATCAATCAAACATCCAGTAATTTAGCATATGTTTGAGGGATCTCTGTTAATACTCCTGCTTCCTCCACAAATAAAATCGATCAATTGATTAATATGAACTTTCATTTCTACCTGTGATAATTGCTTTACGATTAATCAACTTATCAATTAACAAATCAATCAAATAATTATGATAAACTTTCATTTCTACCTGTGATAATTGCTTAACGATTAATCAACTTATCAATCAACAAATCAATCAATCAAATAATCATGATTAACTTTCATTTTTACCTGTGATAATTGCTTTACGATTAATCAATCAATCAATTGATCACCCAACACACTTATCCAAACCAACCAACCAATATTTAGAATTGTTCCATGATCAGTTGGTGGTTAATACAACCAACAAAAATCATAACCAATCAATCAACCAACAAAAAATTTATGTTCGTAAAGGAAGAAATCACCATTAACAATTGTAAACAGTTTATATTTTATTTTATCTTATAAAGTTATGGATAATAGTTCTGGTGTTTTCACTTAACATTGAAGACTATATTTCTATTGTCAAGATCTCCTTAGTGTCCTGGCTGTCTTATTTTAAGTACCCTATGTCTCCTAATGCGCTTTTAAGTTGATGTCTTATTGCTAATACCTTATGTCTCCTTTTATTCCTATTTGTTGGATATCAAAGTAAAAATAATTTGTGGAATTTTTATCGGAGTTCAGTATTTTTGTGATTATTCTTTTCACCAACAAATTAAAACTGAACACTATAATATAACCAAGTGTGCAAGTGGTGTTGAATACAAATAATCAATCTATCAAACAACCAGTAATAGGGTGGATTTTTCTGATATTTCTGTTGATACTTCTGCTTCCTCCACAAATAAAAACTATCAATTAATTGATCAATATGAACTTTTATTTCTACCTGTGATAACTGCCTAAAGATAAATCAACTTTTCAATCAACAAATCAATCAATCAATTATTCATCCACCATACATATTCTAAGTCCAAACCAACAAACCAATATTTAGAAAATATCCTTCGATCTTGTTGGATGATGGAGCATCCAACAAAATGCAATCACCAAGGGATCAACCAACCAAAAATGTATGTTAGTAAAAGGGGGGGGGGGACGTCCAATGACAATGATTTCGACAATTGATTTTATTTTTTGATAGGGTTAATAATTTTAAATAATTCTGGTATATTCACTTATCATTGAAGACTGTTTGTTGATGCATATATTTCTCTTGTTTAGATCTCTTTTTTTTTGTTTTTAAGTTGCTGTCTTATTGTCAATACACTATGTCCCCCTTTTATACATATTTGTCAGATATCAAACTAAAAAATTATTTCACTATCAATTAAGGTAATTTTTATTATGATCTTTGGCTTTAGTTGGGATCCATGGTATGCTTGAAAAGTAACATATTGAATAAAAAGGAAAATAACTGATATACAAGATATTGGTCTAATCAGTTCTGGTAAGTTCACTCGTAAGCTGCAAGTCCAGTTGTCATATGCATATGACATGGATATTGTTTGGCTTATACTATTTCACATATTTCTTTTTCATAAAAGTTTGAAAGTTTTAGAATCCTTCAATGTTTATTACAAATAGCTTTGCTTTCTTAGTTTGACTACCTGCAGCCGTAGTGCTTCCTATATAAAGTTGTCCAGTTGTGTTAAAGGCAAGAGAACATGGACGTTTTATTCCTATGTCCACTGTATTGAAATATGAAATCAAATGACCATTGTCATTGAGGATGTGTAAGATTGGAATATTCAGATCTGTCACAACAACATTGTCACTTGGTGTTGTCACAATGCGTACTGGTTTGAATGGTTCACTCTTATTGATAGTTGGATGACCTGTATACTGGTTTATTATATGTCCTTCTTGTCCTAAGACCATTACTTTACCACACCAATCATCTGAGATCTCATCCACTACATGTATATTTCCATTACATGTAGTGGTTATATACCTTGGGCTATTAAATATAGGTTGATTATGTTCATCATGTTCATACACAGTCTCCTTGTCTCCTTTCTTGTTCATAATGATCACAGCACTTCTTTTTAGTTTACCATTATTAGCTCCAACAATGAGTTTATTGTCACTGATAACATGGATAGCATTGGGAAGTAAAGGTGATACATCATAAACAGAATCAGTCAGTTCACCAGTACTGCTAATGTGTTGTAACCTTGCTTCCCCAAAAACACACAGAAGGAGTTGATTAGATGGAGTAACTGCCATTTCACACACATCAATATTAAATTCAGACATCACCTTCAGATTGGTTCCTTCAGGTTTTACTCTCTGTAATATTCCCAAAGAACCAGAACGTATCCAAATTGACTGATCAAGGCATGGACTTACAAATCCTATAACATCAAGTTCAGTCTGGTACTCATTTTTGATGACTAGGGAGACGTTTATTTCTGCTGATAAGTTCCCATCATCTTGTAATGATCCAATGTTTGATTGGTTAATATTCCCTGGAACAAATTTCTGTGAAGAAGCATAGCTAGGCCTGGTTCGTGGTTCTTTGGTTTCAGTGAATTTCTCCATTTTCTTGATCTCTTTGAAGAACTCAGAAGCATTGGAAATGTCAATACAGTCCTGGACTTCAGTGATTTTGTCATCCATCTGGTTTGTGAATGATGATATAGCGTTAAAATCTGATTTGACTGATAATAAAACAGTTTCGTGATTCTGTTCCAGTTTATTTTTGAGTTCTTTAAAATATTGTTTTACATGTTGTTTTACAGTTTTTTCATGACTTAGAATATTTTGGCTTACTTTTGAATACTGTGAATTTTCTGCTAACACTAGTTTATTGAGCTGGGTTTTTTTTCATATTCATGTTAGAATTACTCTTCTGTATTTTACTTTGTTCTTTTTTAAGTCTTTCTACTTTGATATTGTATGCATCACTAATTTCGATTAAATCGTGCTTCTTATGAACTTTGGCAACACAGGTTGGACATACTAGGACTTCACATGTATTACAGTAAAGACATGATGATTGTCCAGCATGTTCATCACACTTAATATTGGTAAAATCTAGTTCTTCAGTATGCAATCCAATCTCTTCTCTTTTGATGATCTTATGATCAAGTGCATTTTTGAATTTAGAATGTACATTGTCCTTGCAATGACTACACATCAGAACACTGCAGTCTATGCATTTCCACTGTATTGGTCTATCTGTTTTACATAATTTACAGTTAACAGGAACTTGACCTCCTCCAAACGGCTGAGAGGAAGCCATATTTGTCAGGTGTGTCCCAGGTATTTCACTTCCTGGTTTGATCTAATTTAAGTTGTTACAATCAACAAGTTAAATACCAATGTACTTAGTAAATTTACTGATAAGATAATAACAGTGAGAATTTAATTTATTGATTGTGTAAATTTAAATACCATGACTTAGAACATCATATATATATATATATTATATATCACGTTTACAATAATTTACTTTTTAGTATGATACCTTAACTGATTTTCCCAAGGTAGTCTACTTATTTTCAGTCTGTTTGTCTCAAAATCTATAAATCGCCCAGAGTGTGTAGATTTTAACAAGAGAGACCAGGAAAGACATCAATCGTACTAAATTCTTTGACTCAAACACTATGATATCAACGCATATATACTATTTGTAAATTTTGAGGCAAATTAGTGTAATTGGGATGAGGCATTTTTAGCTCACCTGGCTCGAAGGGCCAAGTATTAGCAATAGCAAGAAATTTTCAATTGATTAGAGTTATCTTTCTTCGTTCAAAATAGTAGTTGAATCAACTAAAATCATTGTTTTATACAATATACAATGTATATTCACTTTTACTACCAACTGATAAATTAAAACAATCTTTACCATTCAGTGATAACAAGCACCTTTTGTTACATTTTTTAATATTTTATGATGTATTTAAATGAGTAGTTATTGTTGCAAACTTCATTAGAAATTTGAATTGAGATCAGTTTTGGAAAAAGGGAAAGGGGATGTGAAAAAAAAAATGGGGGGAGGGGTTAAATTTTTCTCATTTCAGATTTCATAAAAAAATATTCTACACTAGCCTGTCAACACTGAGGTGGTGAGTTTCAACTCAATTGGGCAAGGTGCTTTTGACTCTGATCTTAATTGACTAGAATAAAGTTTGCCAGTCTATAAGGTTGGTGGTGTCATGGATTAGAAGTTCCTTCATAATAAATTTAAAGTTCCAAAAGGAAAAATATATTCTGGAATTTTATAATCACAGGAATAAATATTACAGTACATGTTCCTAATGGAATAAATGTTATAAAATATTTGTTCCAACAGAAATAGATATTATGAAAATATTTACAACAAAGTTTCCATTGGAACTTCTGTTAGGCGGAACTCCTACTTCCTCAACCATTAAAACTGATCAATATAATACACCCTAGTGTGAAAGTTGTGTTAAACACCATCAATCAATCAACAAGTTGCCTTTATTGTATTTGTGTATATACCTTTTATTCAACAATACGACTTGTGTTCAGAACACTCCAACAATATCAAGTCTACAATATGTCAGGCACTTAATTGCCTAAGTCTTAAAAAGTAATTATAAATGAAATTCTTCAAGGTCTGTCATTCTTAAAAGCAATTATATGATATTGTTACCTTAGATGTATTTAGCAAAAACTTTTATGAATTTTTGGTCCTCATTGCTCTTCCATTTGTACTTTTGTAGACGAAACACGCATCAAGGTAAATACAAAATCCACAGTCTCTCAACCAACCAACCAATGTTGAGATAATGTCGCTTGATTTTTTTGGCATTATTTTACATTTCATGAATGTCACTTAATTGGTTGGTGGTTGGTATAACCAATAAAAATCAATCACCAACCAATCAAAGAACATAAAAATTCATGTTAGCAATGGGGGAGACCTCCATCAACAATGGTTTGTACAATAGACAACTTTCGAGTTTGATGCATTTCCTTCAAAAACTCTGGTTTTAGTGAACATCATTCGTGCGTTTAGGGGCATCGTCACTTCCACTCCAATGTTAAATTTCTTGGTAGTCTTTCGTGTTAACTGGGAATTTTTTTTGATGGAAGCATGCGCTAGGAATGCTCAACATATACAGCTAGTCATATTTTTGTCTGTTTACCAGATATTGGTGATACATACCCTCGCTTGCAACATGTAAGAAAATGAAACACAAATCTTTATCGACGGAAATTATCGACAAAAAATATTCAAAAATTAAGATTTAGCTTTACAATAATATATGGCCACATGTAAAGATATTTTTGGGAAAGTTTTGTTAAAATGCCACAAAGAACAGAGGAGAAATAAGAACTGTAAAGTTAACACCCGGTCCATGATGTTATGAAAAAAACAATGATGAAATTCTTGGCTGATTATTTAAACTCAAAAGGATGTTAGAACTATAAAAAGTAGTCTTCATGTTTATGACACTATAGTATATGAAGTTGTTTTTTATGTTTTAAAATAAATAAATCAGTACTAGACCAATATCACATTGAGAAGATGTGTCCCCCTTTTTTTCATAAAACAACGACAGACATCGTTGCCGTTTGTTAGTTTAAACATGTTTCTCTATAGCGGATTGGGAGACATGTTATTAGAACTTATATTCATCCTTTTCTACTTTGCGGGTGCGAGTGCTGCCTTGTAGCGGCATTATCCTGCTCTTTTTCGAAATCTACAAGGGTGTCTTTAACGTGCAAGAAATATGGCTCTTGTCCTTTGTTGATTTGTCATAAATGTTTCTCATTTCTAGATTAATATAGATAAGACCGTTGTGATGGTTTTACACTAGTCATATTTGGAGCCTTTTCTGTTCGGTGTGAGCCAAGGCTCCGTTCTGAAGACCGTACTTTGACCTAAAATGATTAACTTTTACAAATTATGACCTGGATGAAGAGTTGTCTCATTGGAACTCGTACCACATCTTCTTATATCTATAAACAATGGAATATATAGCAGACATGAAAGCCCAATATATACGTGAACTACAAACACAGATTCACAGGAATATTATGCTTCAAACTGTGCTGTCTAATTATAATACACTATAACACTAGACATCAATATGCACATCAATTTGAAAAAGCAACGGAATACTAGAAAAAAAAAGTGGATGTCATTGTATGGCGAGGACGTTACTCATGAGTTCATTCAGATCACCTTGTGCTGATTGACTAATGTTTCTTGGGTCATTTTTATCTGTGGTGAATTGATTTTCACTGCAACATATGTGTCAATATAAGAACCAGCTAGAATGACAAATTTTGATACATGCATGTTTTCCCCGACCCATTGTAATTGTCTTCCTTTGCCAATTTCGATTAGAAAAGACATGTCGCATCCTGTAAGAGCGCGAGTTGCTGTTGGTGTACTAGACATCAGCGGTCCAATAACTATTAAAAAGTTGCTTATGTCGTGAATAGGTAAAACTGTCTTGTGGCTTCGATTGAAGAAACGCCTCCAGTCTAAAATCACAAGTCATCATGATTGACATCTGAGGAGAAACCGTATTAGAAATAAAACATAATTGTCCTAATTTTAATATGATGAACCCTCTGGAATGACTTTTCAATATCTGTTCATTGGCAAAAAGTGGCGGCAGAATAATTCTTGTATCTGCCTCTTTAGTCACTTACAGATCCTACACAAATTGCTTCACAGTCAATAGATTTTGAAAGATACCGCTAGAAATATTTCGTCATGTTCTTGCAAATCAAAATCATTGTAGCTGACTATGTGGTATGGGATTTGCTCATGGTTAAAGGTCGTGTGGTAACCGATAGTTGTAAATATCTGTGTCATTTGGTCTCTTTTAAAGAGTTGTTCCATTGGCAATCATACCACCTCTTCTTTTTATATACACCAATGTTCGATGTGAGGGAGGGTTGGGCGCCCGCTGACATGTTTAACCTCGCCACATTCTGTATGTGGCTGACCTCAGTCTGGAGCCTGTTATTCAGTGGTTGTCATTTGTTGCTGTTACATTTTGTTGTATTCATGACCAAGTTTCCAGCTGTGCACTTGTAAAGTCCACTCAGCACTGCAGATGCTGTAAATTTGTCATATCTAAGCTCTGGATTCGTTTCATTTTGGAGTTTTCATTAAAGAACCGGGCAATTGCTGGATCTGGATCACCTGTAGCATTGCATACAGGGCTTAGATAGTCTTCGACTAACACAGTTGTATTAGGTAATGAGGAAGAAAATATTTTTGTTGTTCTTTTATTATTTTGTACATTAATTAGGCCGTTGTTTTTCTCATTTGAATTGTTTTCAGTTGTCAATTCGGGCCCTTTATTGCTGGCTATGCGATAAGGGCTTTGCTTATTGTTGAAGGCTGTACGTTGTTGTAAATGTATGTGTTATTTGTGGTCTTTTTGTTGAGATTTTTGTAATTGTCAATTATACCACATATTTTTTGGATAATGGTTTTAAGGCAGTCATTGGCCAAATCTCAATAACTGTTGTACCATTTTACATAAAGATTTTGGTCAATACCAATACCATCTATCTGATCAGGGGTGTACTGGTTTTTCATAAAGGAATATCACACACTCAGCTAAAGTATACAGTTTCGTTGACTATCAAATGAGAGTGCATTGTAATCATTATCTATTTTAAAATAATTGTCATCTTCTAACCAGGCAAAAACAATTATCAGAGAGGTTGGAATACATTGTAAAGATAAAAATAATTTGAAATTTTGAACGATCGTAAACAGCTTTTCACATTTTTTTTCTCGCAAATTGCAATATCTGTAAACAAATGTAACTGGCAAACTATACGACAACGAAGTTATTTATGAAAAGTAAACCCACCGCTGGATGGCCTGCCTGATAATTTGCGTCATTAAAACAATATCGGCACGCTCAAATGACTCAACATGCCTTAATTGCTTAGCTTGTTGTATGACTTTTGTCTTCAAAAACAGACATGTTTACCAGTCATGTTAATGCTATGAAGCTTGTTTTAAAGAAAGTTGATTCATCGTTACACACGTGTTTTTTTTTCACTAATTCAAATGCTTGAAAATGTTTTTCTTCTGGGCATGTGAAGGCTTAATAACACGATCTAAGCTACTTTGCTCGTTCTTATTTAATGGAATTAGCACTGACAATAATTTTCCGGAATTTTTCGTGTGTGTTTCAATGTGGGTTAAAATTAGTATTTTCGAAAACCAAGAATAAAAGCACCTAAAAAATTATTAAACCTTAGCATCTTTACTTATTCAAGCACACAGACCCAACTATTGATACAAATATATTTTTTTAATAAAATTTAAGAAAATGCATATTAAATTCATTGCACTTCATATGACAGGGGAAAATAAGAAAGGGGAACGTTACATGACTTATTGAGGTGAAAATTGAGTAGTAATACTGCTATGTGATGAGTTTTGTGAAAATACTCTTAAAAGTTGATTTGTATGTTCTATGAAACTTTTATATATCAGAACTTCTTAAGAATTGGTAGTTCCACTATTTTTTGTGAGCATTTACTATTGGTGATATATATAAGAAATGTGATTTACTTTGACAGATGGTCAGATTGAAAAAATGTTACATACATTTGAAAATCGTCCAGTTTACTCAATTTATATGTTCATATGATATTAAAGATTGATGTCAAATAAAAGCTTATACAATACTCTTTCATCTGATGCCAATTTTTGGATGATATCTTCATTCGTGAATTTATTATAGGCGTTTCCGTATTTCAAAATGAAAAAGAAAAAAATCCGAAAATCACACTTAAACGCGATTTCACAAAAAACTGCACCGTAGGAAAACTCTACAACAGGGCTAAAATGAAAGTATGAAGTTTAATATATCTTCATGTGAATTTTCAGCCGTGAGGTATTCCGGTCCATTAAACTCTTTAAATAAGCGACTTTTCCCGATTTGTCACTCCACTAATATGTCTCCTTTTATATTTGTTTGATATCAAAACTCAAAATAGTTTCACTATCAAATTGTTTAGTTTGATCATTGACTGCTATGTAGAAAAATGTGATTAAAAATGTTATCTTTGAAAGATACTAGAAATTCAGGAATTATTGTGATGTTTTGATGAGTTAGGATCACAATAATATTAAAGAACTCCTATTCTGATATCTTAGACATATATCTTTTTTTCAGGTTTTGCTACAATCAAAATAATAAATATCACATCTCTGTCCATACTAAACAAATTGCAATAATAAATGCACACATAAATTTTTGTGTTTACGGTAATATTTTCCCTGATAAAAAAAGATTATGTGACACTATACAAAAGATTTTCTGAACATTATAGTTTGATACAAGATATTGGTATAATCAGTTTGTTGTATGTGTACCATTCACAGTCAGTCCAGTTGTCATATGACATAAATATTGGTTGCTTAATACTATTTCACACATTTCTGTTTCATAAAAGTTTGAATGTTTTAGAATCCTGCAAAGTTTATTTCAAATAGCTTTGCTTCTTCAGTCTGACCATCATTAGCCCTACCACATCCGATATAAAGTTGTCTAGTTGTGTTGATTGCAAGAGAATATGGAAACTCTATTCCTATAGCCTTGGTATTGAAATAGGAAGATAAATGTCCATTGTAATTGCCATTGAGAATGTGTAAGATGTCAGTATCTAGATCTGTCACAACAACATTGTCACTTGGTGTTGTCACAATGTCTACTGGTTTGAATGGTCCACTCTTATTGATATTTGAATGACCTGTATACTCATTTATTATATGTCCCTCTTGTCCTAAGACCACTACTTTACCACTGTAGTCACTGCAGGAATATGAAATCTGATCCACTACATGTATATTCCCATTACTGCATGGTACTGGTTATACGCCAAGGTTGAGTAATTAAAGGTTGATTATGTTGATCATGTTCATATACAGTCTCCTTGTCTCCTTTCTTGTTCATAATAATCACAGCACTTCTTTTAAGTTCACAATTACTAGCTCCTACTATAATATAAAAAAAGAAGATGTGGTATGATTGCCAATGAGACAACTATCCACAAAAGACCAAAATGACACAGACATTAACAACTATAGGTCACCTTTAACAATGAGCAAAGCCCATACCGCATAGTCAGCTATAAAGGCCCCGATAAGACAATGTAAAACAATTCAATTGAGAAAACTAACATCCTTATTTAATATATAAAAAAATGAATAAGTTTATTTTCACTGACAAAATGGATGGAATGGGGATAGAAAGGTGATACACCATAAACAGAATCAGTCAGTTCACCAGTACTGCTGATGTGTTGTTACCTTGTTTTCCCTTGAACACACAGAAGGAGTTGATTAGATGTAGTAACTGCCATTCCATATACACTGCAAAGTAAAATTTAGACATCACCTTCAGATTGGTTCCTTCAGGTTTCACTCTCTGTTTTACTCCAAAAATACCAGAACTTAACCAAACTGACCGGTCAAGGCATGGACTTACAAATGCTAATATCACAAGTTCAGTCTGATATTCATTATTGATGACTTAATACCTATTACAATCGGAACTGTAGATGTCTCCTTATAACACCAACAAGTCTCATATACCATATCACATAGAACAGTAGATGTCTACTAATAAAACCTTACAAGTCTAATATACCATACCACATTGAACAGTAGATGTCTCCTTAAAGACAAAAACAAGTCTCATGTATCATACCACAATTATCTATACTAATATATATACTAAGAGTAGAAAGGTAAATGTTCTCTTGAATGGAACACTTATTCTGCCATAATGAATATTTTAATATCATACGCAAAACTTCTAATAAACTATTCTAATTTATTAACAAACTAATAAACTAAGACACAATTGTATACATTGATTAATTGATTGTCGGTTGCTTTACGCCGCATTAACAATTGTATACACAGTATACTAGTATCATATTCACTAACAATTAAAACTATTACATTGAATACATATGAAAATAATAATAAATGTATCATTTGGCTTTTTAGGGGGCTACTCATTAAAACTACAATAATACTAATCAAAATAACCAAAACAAAAAACACTACCTACTTAACATAATTTTAAATTTATAAAAAATAAATTACCTAAATTATGCAATTTTAAGAACAGGTGAAAAATTAGTTTTAGAACCTGACTGGTAGAGCCCAGACAGGTGTAAATTTGAAAAATGAGAATACCTTCGGTAGATCCCAACAGGTACTTTTAGAACCTGAGTGGTAGAGCCCAGACAAGTATGAATTTTGAAAAATGAGAATTCCTGCGATGGATCCCAACAGGTACTTTTAGAACCTGAGTGGTAGAGCCCAACAAGTATGAATTTTGAAAAATGAGAATTCCTGCGGTAGATCCCAACAGGTACTTTTAGAACCTGACTGGTAGAACCCTGAGACAGGTATAAATTTTGAACAATGAGAATTCCTGCGGTAGATCCCAACAGGTACAAAAACTAACTTAATTATCACCCTTAAATAAAACAAAGCCTTAATTATTTATAAGATGTATTAATGAATTGGGGGAAAATAATTTCCCTGAAATTAAGTTGGCCAAATTGAACGAATAGCATGAGTGAAAGCCCCAAGAAATGATACATGTACATATATATAGTTTTAACAAAAATAAATTTTATAATAAAACAGGCCTTTGTATTCTTGTATGATTTTTAATTTATTCGTTTCACATAATCCACAGTTAACAGTTGCTTGACCACTCCCATGTGATTAAGAGCATGCCATATTCAATTTGTCATTAGTTGTATGATTTAGAAAAACAATTTCAGTTAATTTATTTATTGGTGTGATGAAAAGTTGTCATATGATTGTACCCAATATTTATTTTTTGATAATGCCAAAGATAGGTAGTTATATAAATTCAGTGATATCATGTCTGAAATTGAGGATACTGATAAATATATGATAAACTTTTGATATAAAAGTATGAGTTATCCATCAGGTCAAAAACTAATGAAACCATGTTTTTATCAATTTTAGAAATGTTCATACAGGTCGAAATATATTGCTGCATTTTTGTATCAAAACTATGTAAGAGAGCCCCATTTGTTTGTAGATGAATACCAGCTTTACAAGATCATAAAATCCAAACAAGTTATCCTGAACTATATCAAATTGCTGCTTATTATTCTCAAGTTTACTTCTAATAGAATTAAGAAAATGTTGCATGAGTGCCAGTGAGACAACTCTCTATCCAAGTCACAATGTGTAAATGTAAACCATTAAAGGTCAAAGTACGGTCTTCAACACGGAGCCTTGGCTCACAACGAACAGAAAACTATAGAGGACCCCAAAATGACTAGTGTAAAACTATTCAAACAGGAATACCAGTAATTTAAGCTATATAAAAAAACAAGAAACAAGAAACACGTACTTGTACATGTTGTATTTACATGTGTATAATACCAGTGATTGTATGTGACCTACATGTAGTTGACTAGAGCTAAGTCAGTGCATCAGTTAATTTTTCATGACCTATACTAGACTACTTTAGGCCATAAATATCCGTCTAATCAATTAGTATTAAAAACTGACTCAATTTTAGTTACATTAAGGATGATATTTTGTCTTTATATTTATTATTGTGTAGTCTGACAGCAAAACTGAAGCAACACATATAGATAGATCCACATTTATTCCTGTCAATATAACCATATTTGTCTTACATTTATCAGTTGAACAGTATCTGAAAACTCTAAGCATGTTGTTTATTATTGATAAATGATATGCTGGTAAGACACTTTCACAGCTTCCACACTTATTAATTACTCTGTATGCAGTAAATTTAGAATGTAAAGTGTAAATTTATCACTGTAAATTTGTCAATTCGAGTTTTCCTACAGGATATTTTTGGGCTTGTTTTTCACATAGGGATAGTATTCCGGCTGCGGCGGAGTTAGTTAACTTCTTAAAAGCTTTATATTTTAGAAGGTGGAGGACCTGGATGCTTCATACCTTGTATATAGATGCCTCATGTTACGAAGTTTCCTTCGGTCACATGTCCAATGTCCTTGACCTCATTTTCATGGTTAAGTGACTACTTAAAAAAAAGTTAATGGGTTGGAAATTTAAAATTTTATCGGTTAAGACTGATTTTTGTAATGTTTAATTCCTTTTATTATAAGTAACAGGATAACTATATTTGGTATGTGCATACCTTGCAAGGTCCCCATGCCTATCAGACAGTTTTCACTTGACCTCAACCTCATTTCATAGATCAGTGTCAGAACAAGGTTAAGTTTTGATGGTCAATTCGGTGTATGGAAGGACTGTAAGGTGTACATGTCTAGCTGGCATGTGTCATTGAACTTGACCTCATGTTTATGGTTCAGTGGTCAAAGTTAAGTTTTTTGAGTTTTGATCTTTTTTTCTAATACTATATGCAATACGGCTACTATATTTGGTGTATGGAAATATTTTATGATCTACATGTCAGTTGTGCAGGTTTTGTTTGTCCTTCACCTCATTATCATGGTTCATTGGTCAGTTTTGTGTTTTCCTCTGTTTTTCTTAAACTATTTATAATACGCAATAGGTAATCAATATTTGTTGTATGGAAAAATTGTTAGCTGTACATGTCAGCCTGGCATGAGTCATCTGACCTTGACCTCATTTTCATGCTTCATTTGTCAATATTTAGTTTTCTTGGTTAAAGTTAAGTCTATGTGACAGTTGTAATAAAGCTTTCTATTTAGGACTATCAACATAGTTTCAATGATTATTAAAGAAGGCAAGACATTTCAGCGTGTGCACTCTTGTTTATTAAACAGAGGAGTATGTGTTAGAGAGTGATCTAATTAGATCATAAACATTTAAAACTTGTCTGTCAACATTGAGGTTGCAAATAGGCAAGGTGTTTTTTTTTACTCTGATCATAATTAAGACTAGTACCATATTAAGTTTGCCTGCCAAAAAATGATGGTTCTTTCTAGGTAGTCATGCTTATTCCATAAATAAATTTTGTCATTACACGTGAAATAAAGCCAAGTGTGAAAGTGGTGTTAAACACCAACACTCAATCATTTAAACAACCAGGAATTGGGCGGATTTTTGATGCCTCTGATGGCACTCCTGCTTCTTCCGTAAATAAAACTGATCACTATAATATAGCCAGTTGTGAAAGCGGTGTTAAACACCATCAATCAATCAATCAAACCATTTATCTAGTACACTGCCACAGTGTGGGACATCCATCACACCACTTGATCAAAACCTAGAACAGGTAAAGCGCAAAACAGCACGATAAGAATACAACCAGTACACAGACACTTCCCAGGATGTGTCACTAGACTACTTGACCAACTCCAGTGGGATACCCTACTGCAAAGATGTATGAACCAGCGTCTAGTCCTGTTACAAGATACAGAACCAACTAGTGGAGATACAACCACCTATCTACTACACACCTTGAGACAGCAGAACAAGGGATTGCCATAGAATCAGACAGATAAGAACAACTAAGGAAGTTAACAACAACTCCTTTACTCTACTGGAATCTACTGCCAGACACAGGAGCAGCTGCACCAACACTTGAGGAGTTCAGATCCAGATTAGCCAGTTGTGTGCCCTTGACCCAGATGCAGCCTAAGCTGACAACAGCTTGCCAATTTGTACAGTGTATATAGTTTAATTATTTTGTTAATATTTACTTTTATTCAATGAGCTGAGTTATTTCATCACTCAAGTATGAGGTCAACTCCTTACCAAAAGAAGAAACAACCAGTAATTGAATATTTTTTAGGGATCTCTGTTGATGCTCCTGCTTCCTCCACAACTAAAACTGATCACTATAATATAGCCAAAAGTGAAAGTGATGTTAAATACCAACAATCAATCAATCAAACAACCAGTAATTTTGTGGATTTTTGGTTGGTCTCTGTTGTTACTCCTTATTCCTCCACCTGTGAAACTAATCACTAAATATAGCCAAATGTGAAAGTTGTTTAACACCAACAATCAATAAAATTAAACAACCAGTAATTTGGTGGATTTTTGGTTGGTCTCTGTTGGTAATCTTGTTTTCCCAACAGAATAAAAACTGATCACTATAATATAACCAAGTGTGAAAGTGGTGTTAAACACTAACAACCAATCAAACAACCAGTAATTATGCATATTTGCAGATACTTCTGTTGATACTCCTGTTTCCTCCAAAAATAAAATCTATCTATAAATATGAACTTTCATTTCTACCTTTGATAACTGCTTACTGATTAATCATCTTATCAGTCAACAAATCAATCAATCAATTATTCACCCAACATACATATCCAAAGTCTAAACTAACCAACCAATTTTAGAAAATATCCTTTGATCAGTTGGTGGTTGGTACAACCAAGAAAATTCAATCACCAACCAATCAACTAACTGAAAATTTATGTTAAGAAAGGGAGAAACCGCCAATAACAATTGTTTGGACACTTTCTTCTTAAGTTGTTGATAGTAATTGTGGTATATGCACTTATCATTGAAGACTAAATGTTGATGTATATATTTTTTGTCTAGATCTCGTTTGTGTTTTTAAGGTGCTGTCTTATTGTCAATACCCTATGTCTTCCTTTATTCATATTTGTTGGATATCAAGGAAAATCATTTCACTATCAATTACATTGATTTTTTAGTTTGATCATTGACTGTTATATGGATAAATGTAATTAAAAATGTTATATCTGAAAGGAACTATAAATTCAGAAATTATTGTGATGTTTTTATCAATGCAAAAAAAGCGAATGAATTAGGATCGCAATGATAAGAACTCTTATTCTGATATGTTACACATATATCTTTATGGAGAACGGAGATTTTGCTCAATCACAAAAATAAATAACACATCTCTGTCCATACTAAACAAATTGTAATAATAAATGCCATATTGATTTCTGCATTTAAAGGAACATATGCTTCTATGCAATAGTATTTCTTGTCTTTTATTTTTAAACACAAAATATCTTTATTGTCAGTTCTAGTATGTTTATTTGTACGCCATTAGTCCAGATGTCATATGACATGAATATTGATTGGCTAATACTATGTCACATGTTACTGTTCTATAAAAGTTTGAATATTTTAGAATCCTTCAATGTTTATTTCATACAGTTTTGCTTCTTTAGCGTCAACACCTAAAGCCCTACCACATCCGATATAAAGTTGTCCTGTTGTGTTGAAGGCAAGAGAATATGGAAACTTTATTCCTATATCCTTGGTATTGAAATATGAAGTTAAATATCCATTATCATTGAGGATGTGTAAGATTTGCATATTCAGAACTGTCACAACAACATTGTCACTTGGTGTTGTCACAATGGATACTGGTTTGAATGGTTCACTCTTATTGATAGTTGTATGACCTGTATACTGGTTTATTATATGTCCTTCTTGTCCTAGGACCACTACTTTACCACACCAATCATCTGAAATCTGATCCACTACATGTATATTTCCATTACATGTAGTGGTTATATACCTTGGGTTATTAAATAAAGGTTGATTATGTTCATAATGTTCATACACAGTCTCCTTGTCTCCTTTCTTGTTCATTATGATCACAGCACTTCTTTTTATATTACCATTACCAGCTCCTACTATAAGTTTATTGTCACTGACAACATGAATAGCATTGGGAAGTAAAGGTGATACATCATACACAGAATCAGTCAGTTCAATAGTACTGCTGATTTGTTGTAACCTTGTTTTCCCTCTAACTATCAGAAGGAGTTGATTAGATGGAGTAACTGCCATTCCACACACATTAATGTTAAATTCAGACATCACCTTTAGGTTGGTTCCTTCAGGTTTTACTCTCTGTAACCATTTATAAACACCTGAACTTATCCAAAATGACTGGTCAAGGCATGTATTTACATATCCTATTAAATCAAGTTCAGTCTGGTATTTATTATTGATGACTAGCGAGATGTTTATTTCTGCTGACAAGTTTCCATCATCTTGTAGTGATCCAATGTGAGATTGGTTCAAATTTCCTGGAACAAATTTTGGTGAAGAATTATAGCTAGGCCTGGTTCGTGGTTCTTGAGTTTCAGTGAATTTCTCCATCTTCTTGACCTCTTTGAAAAAGTCAGAGGCATTGGAAAGGTCAATACTGTCTTGGAATTCATTGATTTTGCCCACCTTCTGTTTTGTGAATAATGATATAGCGTTCAAATCAGATTTGACTTTTGATAAAACAGTTTCATGATTATGTTCCAATTTAATTTTGAGTTCTTTAAAATATTGTTCTACTTGCTCTTTTACGGTTTCCTCATGACTTTGAATATTTCTGTTTTCCTTGTTATACTTTATTTTTTCAGCGGACACTAGTTTATTGAGCTGGTCTTTCTTTGCATTGGTTTTATAATTACTCTTCTGCATTTTACTTTGTCCTTTTTTTAATATTTCTACTTTGATGTTGTATGCATCACTAATTTCGATTAAATCATGCTTCTTATGAATTTTAGCAACACAGGTTGGACACACTAGGATTTCACATGTATTACAGTAAAGACATGATGATTGTCCAGTGTGTTCATTACACTTAATATTGGTAAAATCCAGTTCTTCCTTATGCAGTCCAATCTCTTCTCTTTTGATGATCTTATGATCAAGTGCATTTTTGAATTGACAATGTACATTTTCCTTGCAATGAGTACACATCATAATACTGCAGTCCATGCATTTCCACTGAATTGGTCTATCTGTTTTACATAATTTACAATTAACAGGAACTTGACCTTCTCCAACCGACTGAGAGGAAGCCATATTTGGCGGGTGTGTCCCAGGTATCTCACATCCTTGTTTGATCTATTTTTGGGTTGTTACAATCAACCAGTTAAATACCCTTGTACTTACTTAATATACTGATATCACGACAACAGTGAGCATTTAATTTATTGATTTTTTAATTTTTAATTTTAATTTTACTACTAATAAGGTTACCCTAACTGACTTTCCCGAAGGTAATCTATTTACTTTCTGTCTGATTGTCTCAAAATTTATTAATCAGTGTCACCCATAGTCTATAGATTTTTAACAAGAGAGACCTTGAAAGACTTGCCATCAATTATAAAAAAATCTATGACCTCAACACGACTAATTCGACAAAGATTCATTTTTATGAATTTGGAGAGGCAAATTGATGTGATAGAGATGAGCCATTTGTTTTATCCTGCCTGTGAAGAAGGTCACTGAATATCAGACATAGTGATTGGTACGATGGATTAAACTATTTGTTTAAAGCTTTATATTTCAGAAGATAGAAGGCCTTGATGAGTCATACCTAGTATGCAGATATCTTATTTCTTGTTTTAATATGTCAAATATCTTTGATGTCAGTTCCATCATATGGGTTATAAATATTTACATTTATTTTTGTCATGTGAAATACTCAAATATTATGAAAAATAGGATATTAACTATATTTAGTATATTGATTCCTTGCATGATTTCATGTTCTGTCAGACACAGTTCTTGTGACCTCAACCTCATTTCATAGATTAAAGTTAAGTTTTTGTGGTCAAGTCTTTGAGTATTAAAGATACTTTAAGCAACTGTTCAGTAATGAACACTCTACAAGGGGGTAATCTGTTATGACTTTTTCAGGAGTTATACATTTCCACAAAAATATTTGCCTCCCCCAGAAGAAAGGTAAACATCTCGTCATCCTGGATAGACATTACAAACATGACTTTCTGCTAGATAGGTCTTTTATCATTTTACAGTAAAGTTAAAACACCATTACTTGTCACTAGATAAGTCTCCTGTCAGTTTTAATTCTTTTACGTGTGGATGAAAAATAAAAGTCACCAACACATTAACTAGGCAGTAGTTGCTTTAACAGTCTTTAATGTTTTGAAGTATCTTGTTTTCAGTTAAAACAGTAGAGGGGGGAAGGGGGGTCTTAGTGCATGAGTGGTCTTACAAGTTCATATTCATTAGCCTATCACAATGAGGTTGTTAGTTTAACTCAATTGGGCAAGGTGATTTTGACTCGGATCTTAATTGACTAATATCAAGTTTGCCTGTCTTAGGTTGGTCGGTCTCTGTTGGTTCTCCTGCTTCCTCCACAAATAAAATGTTATTGTTATCGTCACAAATTTTATTTGTTTAAATGGTTCACTCTTATGGATGGTTTTATGGCCTGTATACTAGTTTATTATATGTCCTTCTTGTCTTAGGACCACTACTTTGCTGTTGTCATTTGAAATCTGATCTACTAGATATTTCCATTACTGGTACTTGTTAGACACCAAGGTTAAACAAATAATGTTCATACAGATTCTCCTTGTCTTCTTTCTTGCCCATTATGGTTAATGTTTTTTTCTCCAGCAATTTGTTTAAACTTGTTTTCAGTGAAGCAGAGGGGGTCTTGGTGGGTGAGTGGTGTAAGTAGTTATTCTACACTAGCCTGTCAACACTGAGGTGATGAGTTACAACTCAATTGGGCAAGGTGCTTTTGACTCTGATCTTAATTGACTAGAATAAAGTTTGCCAGTCTATAAGGTTGGTGGTGTCACGGAATAGAAGTTCCTTCATAATATATTTAAAGTTCCAAAAGGAAAAATATATTCTGGAATTTTATAATCACAGGAATAAATATTACAGTACATGTGCCTAACGGAATAAATGGTATAGAATATTTGGTCCAACAGGAATAGATAATATGACAATGTTTATAACAAAGTTTCCATTGGAACTTCTGTTAGGCGGAACAAATGTACGTTGACAGTGGGTACTCCTACTTCCTCAACCAATAAAACTCAGGGTGTCCCCTTGGTCAATTAATTTTTTTGCCACCTCTTTCGCCAAAAGAATGTATTTTTCGCCACTTTATTATTTTTTTCGCCAAGGATTATAAATATATTTTTCGTTTAAAAATTTACCTTTTTTCTACCCCCCCCCCCCCCCCTTTTAAACTAAACATTTACTTTAAAACAACAGATTTTTTTTTAACTTAAAAGGGGAAAATATTCATTGTATTTTAAACAACTTTTCTAAATGAGGGGGCCAATATACTTTTAGTAATAAAGATATAAGTCCTGGAATACAACAACATTAATGGACATGTTTTGATCATATAATACCAGTATAGTTCGTAGGGAAAGTTTCTTTAAAAGAAAAATACTGATGCCCTTTTGTACTAAGAAATGGTTTTTACAACAAAACAAAAGCTTTTATCACATGAAATTGATTCTCATTTCATGTGTAGTCATTACATTGAAGGGTTACTCTCATTCGAGGGGTTGTTCCCAACCTTTTGGATAGATTTCTTCATAACGACAGTTTTCTTTTCTTGACCATCGTAAATGAAAAAGTTGAGACGTAAAACTATGCTTGAAACATGTGTGTCACTCAAACAACTTTAAAGTAGTCTCCCTAATCAATTACCTATATTAAGGTCAAAGGATAATTAAAGTTTTAAATCGGAGATTTTTCTTGCTTTTGAACATTTTCGTCAAAACAACAGCTTTCTTTTCTAAACTATCTTTAAAAGGAGAGGATACGTCAAAATTTGCTTCAATCACGTGCGTCGCAAAGTGGTAAATAAATTCTGTATGTGACATTTAGTGGAAGCCATTTAACCATATTATTTTGTCAAACAATTCAATCAACTCCTTTATTAATTAGTCCTTTGTTGTCGATGCCTATACAATGCAATCAGCTGATTATTGATTTTCTGTCCAAATAATAATGAGGTCAAGGTGAATTCCGAGTATTGTCTGATCGGGTAAAGTCCGAGAAACTCGAAAAAGTAAATAAACAAGATGGAGGAAAATAAATCGTTATATATATTTCTTTCGCCAAATTCTTTCGCAAATGACGAATTTTTATCGCCACAATTATTATTTTTTCGCAAATTGCGAAAATGGCGACCGACAGCGGAAACCCTGAAACTGATCAATATAATACAGCCAAGTGTGCAAGTGGTGTTAAACACCAACAATCAATCAACCAGTAATAGGGTGGATTTTTATTCATTCTCTTTTTATACTCCTACTTAGTACAATATTATATATTGTATAATATAGCCAGGTGTCAGAAAAGGGGTGATAAACACCTACAATTAATCAATCAACCAACAAGTTGCCTTTAATGTATTTGTTTATATACCTTTTATTCAAAAATATATCTTGTGTACAGAACACTCCAACAATATCAAGTCTACAATATGTCAGGCACTTAATTGCCTAAGGCAGCAACCATTTGATTTTCTGGGGGGGGGGGGGCTATTGTTTTTTTTGGAAAAAAAAGTTTGTTTTCAGTTTTTGGAGAAAAAAATAATTTGTTTTTTATTCTGAGAAAAAAAAAATTGTTTGTTTCACCCTCAGCTGCCACTATATGTAATGCTAAAATTGAAAGAAAAAAATTGTTTTCGACTTGTCACGAAAAAAATAGATTGTTTAAAAAAAAAAATTTGTCCAGAAAAAAAACCATAGCCCCGGGGCCCCCCCCCCCCCCAGAAAATCAAATGGTTGCTGCCTAAGTCTTAAAAAGTAAGTATAAATGAGATTCTTAAATGTCTGTCAATCTTAAAAGCAATTATATTATATTGTTACCTTAGGTGTATTTAGCAAAAACTTTTATGAATTTTTGGTCCTCATTGCTCTTCCATTTGTACTTTTGTAGACGAAACACACATCAAGGTAAATACAAAATCCACAGTCTCTCAACCAACCAACCAATGTTGAGATAATGTCACTTGATTTTTTTGTCATTATTTTACATTTCATGAATTTCACTTAATTGGTTGGTGGTTGGTATAACCAACAAAAATCAATCACCAACCAATCAAAGAACATAAAAATTCATGTTAGCAATGGGGGAGACCTCCATCAACAATGGTTTGTACAATAGACAACTTTCGAGTTCGATGCATTTCCTTCAAAAACTCTGGTTTTAGTGAACATCATTCGTGCGTTTAGGGGCATCGTCACTTCCACTCCAATGTTGAGCGAATGCTTGGAAAACAATAATATTATATATTGCATGAATTGTTCGGTAAATTAAATTCTCATAATTGTACAATCAGCACTGCTGTTATTAGGGAATTGTGATTAAGTACCTACATAACAACCATTATATCTAGTTCATCCTGCACAGTGACGATCACTAAGACGCTTGATGAACGCTAATAGTGCAGGGATACAGGCGATCCCCTCTATCCGATAAATGACGTCATAAAGGTGCGTCATTGAAAAGTTTTTCCAGTGACGGATGATCTTTAAAGTGGTTTATTGACTTTTTTTTATTAAGTTGTTGATAATAGTTTTTGTATATTCACTTATCATTGAAGACTTTATGTTGATGTATATTTTTTTTTGTCTAGATCTCTTTTGTGTTTTTAAAGTTGCTATCTTATTGTCAATACACATAGTACGGTGACAAATAAGGTAAATTTGAAAATTTAATAGACCTAAATACCTCACGGCTAAATTTGGTCTTATTTTGTAGATAAATATAACATGCTTTGATTAAGGCATGTCATAGAGTGCAAAAGTGGTGCAGATTTTTGAAAACTGCGGTCAAAGGTCAAAAGGGGGGATTTTAAAAAATCTGAAATTTTAGACATTTTGGACAATTTCTCGGTAGTCTCTCGTGTTAACTGGGATTTTTTATTGATGGAAGCATGCGCTAGGAATGCTCAACAAATACAGCTAGTCATATTTATGTCTGTTTACCAGATATTGGTGATACACAGTGGCGGATCCAGAACTTTTCCTAAGGGGGGCCCGCTGACTGACCTAAGGGGGGCCCGCTCCAGTCATGCTTCAATGATTCCCTATATAATCAACCAAATTTTTCCCACGAAAAGGGGGGGGGGAGGCGGGACCCCCAGGCCCCCATGGATCTGCCTATGATACATACCCTCGCTTGCAACATGTAAGAAAATGAAACAAAAATATTTATCGACGGAAATTATCGACAAATAATATTCAAAATTAAGATTTAGCTTTACAATAATATATGACCACGTATAAAGATGTTTTTGGGAAAGTTTTGTTAAAATGCCATAAAGAACAGAGGAGAAATAAGAACTGTAAAGTTAACACCCGGTCCATGATGTTATGAAAAAAACAATGATGAAATTCTTGGCTGATTATTTAAACTCAAAAGGATGTTAGAACTATAAAAAATAGTCTTAATGTTTATGACACTATAGTATATGAAGTTTTTTTTTATGTTTTGAAATAAATACATCAGTACTAGACCAATATCACATTGAGAAGATGTGTCCCCCTTTTTTTCATAAAACAACGACATACATGGTTGCCATAGAAAATGAAAGTGGGAGTTTCAGGTTAAAGTTTTTGGTCAAGGTAGTTTTTGATGAAGCTGAAGCCAAATCAACTTGAAACTTAGTAAACTTGTTGCTTATGATATGATCTTTTAATTTTAAACCCAAATTAGACTTTTGACCCCAATTTCACAGTCCACTAAACATAGAAAATGAAAGTGGGAGTTTCAGGTTAAAGTTTTTGGTCAAGGTAGTTTTTGATAAAATTGAAGTCTAATCAACTTGAAACTTAGTACGCATGTTCCCTTTAGTATAATCTTTCCAATTCTAATGCCAAATTAGATTATTACCCAATTTCACGGTCCATGGAACATGGTAAAGGATAGTGCGAGTGGGGCATCCATGTACTTTGGACACATTCTTGTTTGGATAATGGTTTTAAGGCAGTCATTGGCCAAATCTCAATAACTGTTGTACCATTTTACATAAAGACTTTGGTCAATACCAATACCATCTATCTGATCAGGGGTGTACTGGTTTTTCATAAAGGAATATCACACACTCAGCTAAAGTATACAGTTTAGTTGACTATCAAATGAGAGTGCATTGTAATCATTATCTATTTGAAAATAATTGTCATCTTCTAACCAGGCAAAACAATTATCAGAAAGGTTGGAATACATTGTAAAGATAAAAATAATTTGAAATTTCGAACGATCGTAAACAGCTTTTCACATATTTTTCTCGCAAATTGCAATATCTGTAAACAAATGTAACTGGCAAACTATTCGACAACGAAGTTATTTATGAAAAGTAAACCCACCGCTGGATAGCCTGCCTGATAATTTGCGTCATTAAAAACAATATCGGCACGCTCAAATGACTCGACATGCCTTAATTGCTTAGCTTGTTGTATGACTTTTGTCTTCAGAACAGACATGTTTACCAGTCATGTTAATGCTATGAAACTTGTTTTAAAGAAAGTTGATTTTTTTCACTAATTCAAATGCTTGAAAATGTTTTGCTTCTGGGCATGTGGAGTCTTAATAACACGATCTAAGCTACTTTGCTCGTTCTTATTTAATGGAATTAGCACTGACAATAATTTTCCGGAATTTTTCGGGTGTGTTTCAATGTGGGTTAAAATTAGTATTTTCGAAAACAAGAATAAAAGTACCTAAAAAATTATTAAAACTTAGCATCTTTACTTATTCAAGCACACAGACACAACTATTGATACAAATATATATTCTTTTTTTTATAAAATTTAAGAAAATGCATATTAAATTCATTGCATTTCATACGACAGGGGAAAATAAGAAAGGTGAACGTTACATGACTTATGGAGGTGAAAATTGAGTAGTAATACTGCTATGTGATGAGTTTTGTGAAAATACTTATAAAAGTTGATTTGTATGTTCTATGAAACTTTTATATATCAAAACTTCTTAAGAATTGGTTGTTCCACTATTTTTTGTGAGCATTTACTATTGGTGATATATATAAGAAATGTGATATACTTTGACAGACGGTCAGATTGAAAAAAATGTTACATACATTTGAAAATCGTCCAATTTACTCAATGTATATGTTCATATGATATTAAAGTTTGATGTCAAATAAAAGCTTATACAATACTCTTTCATCTGATGCCAATTTTTGGATGATATCTTCATTCGTGAATTTATTATAAGCGTTCCCGTACTTGAAAATGAAAAAGAAAAAAATCCACAAAAAACTGCACCGTAGGAAAACCCTACGACAGGGCTAAAATGAAAGTATGAAGTTTAATCTATCTTCATGTGAATTTTCAGCCGTGAGGTATTCGGGTCCATTAAACTCTTTAAATAAGCGACTTTTCCCGATTGGTCACTCCACTAATATGTCTCCTTTTATATTTGTTTGATATCAAAACTCAAAATAGTTTCACTATCAAATTGTTTAGTTTGATCATTGACAGCTATTTGGAAAAATGTGATTAAAAATGTTATCTTTGAAAGATACTAGAAATTCAGGAATTATTGTGATGTTTTTATTAATGTAAAAAAAAGTCAATGAGTTAGGATCACAATAATAAGAACTCCTATTCTGATATCTTAGACATATATCTTTTTTTCAGGTTTTGCTACAATCAAAATAATAAATATCCCATCTCTGTCCATACTAAACAAATTGCAATAATAAATGCACACATAAATTTTTGTGTTTACGGTAATATTGTCCCTGAAAAAAAAAGATTATGTGACACTATACAAAAGATTTTCTGAACATTATAGTTTGATACAAGATATTGGTATAATCAGTTTGTTGTATGTGTACCATTCACAGTCAGTCCAGTTGTCATATGACATAAATATTGGTTGCTTAATACTATTTCACACATTTCTGTTTCATAAAAGTTTGAATGTTTTAGAATCCTGCAAAGTTTATTTCATATAGCTTTGCTTCTTCAGTCTGACCATCATTAGCCCTACCACATCCGATATAAA
This sequence comes from Mytilus edulis, assembly GCA_019925275.1. NCBI lineage: Eukaryota > Metazoa > Mollusca > Bivalvia > Mytilida > Mytilidae > Mytilus > Mytilus edulis. The sequence goes on from CM034350.1 coordinate 84,382,197, forward strand.
GTTGTCTAGTTGTGTTGATTGCAAGAGAATATGGAAACTCTATTCCTATAGCCTTGGTATTGAAATAGGAAGATAAATGTCCATTGTAATTGCCATTGAGAATGTGTAAGATGTCAGTATCTAGATCTGTCACAACAACATTGTCACTTGGTGTTGTCACAATGTCTACTGGTTTGAATGGTTTACTCTTATTGATATTTGAATGACCTGTATACTCATTTATTATATGTCCTCCTTGTCCTAAGATCACTACTTTACCACTGTAGTCACTGCAAAAATATGAAATCTGATCCACTACATGTATATTCCCATTACCGGTATTGGTTTACGCCAAGGTTGAGTAATTAAAGGTTGATTATATTCATCAAGTTCATATACAGCCCCCTTGTCTCCTTTCTTGTTCATGATGATCACAGCACTTCTTTTTAGTTTACCATTACCAGCTCCTACTATAATATAAAAAAAAGATCTAGTTCAGTCTGATATTCATTATTGATGACTTTATACCTATTACTATCAGAACCGTAGATGTATCCTTATAACACAACAAGTCTCATATACCATATCACATAGAACAGTAGATGTCTCCTAATAAAACCTTACAAATCTCATATACCATACCACATTGAACAGTAGATGTCTCCTTATAGACAAAAACAAGTCTCATGTATCATACCACAATTATCTATACTAATATAGATACTAAGAGTAGAAAGGTAAATGTTCTCTTGAATGGAATACTTATTCTGCCATAATGGATATTTTAATATCATACGCAAAACTTATAATGAACTATTCTAATTTATTAACAAACTAATAAACTAAGACACAATTGTATACATTGATTGATTGATTGTTGGTTGCTTTACGCCGCATTAACAATTGTATACACAGTATACTAGTATCATATTCACTAACATTAAAACCTATTACATTGAATACACATGAAAATAATAATAAAAGTATCATTTGGCTTTTTAAGGGGGCTACTCATTAAATCTACAATAATACTAATCAAAATAACCAAATCAAAAAACACTACCTACTCAACATAATTTTAAATTTATAAAAAATAAATTACCAAAATTATGCAATTTTAAGAACAGGTGAAAAATTTGTTTTAGAACCTGACTGGTAGATCCCAGACAGGTATAAATTTAAAAATGAGAATACCTGCGGTAGATCCCAACAGGTACTTTTAGAACCTGAGTGGTAGAGCCCAGACAAGTATGAATTTTGAAAAATGAGAATTCCTGCGGTAGATCCCAACAGGTACTTTTAGAACCTGACTGGTAGAACCCTGAGACAGGTATAAATTTTGAACAATGAGAATTCCTGCGGTAGATCCCAACAGGTACTATTAGAACCTGACTGGTAATAAGAACCCAGACAGGTATAAATTTTGAAGAATGAGAATTCCTGCGGTAGATCCCAACAGGTACAAAAACTAACTTAATTATCATCCTTAAATAAAACAAAGCCTTAATTATTTATAAGATGTATTAATGAATTGGGGGAAAATAATTTCCCTGAAATTAAGTTGGCCAAATTGAACGAGTAGCATGAGTGAAAGCACCCAAGAAATGATACATGTACATATATATAGTTTTAACAAAAATAAATTTTATAATAAAACAGGCCTTTGTATTCTTGTATGATTTTTAATTTATTCGTTTCACATAATCCACAGTTAACATGTGCTTGACCACTCCCATGTGATTAAGAGCATGCCATATTCAATTTGTCATTAGTTGTATGATTTAGAAAAACAATTTCAGTTAATTTATTTCTTGGTGTGATGAAAAGTTGTCATATGATTGTACCCAATATTTATTTTTTGATAATGCCAAAGATAGGTAGTTATATAAATTCAGTGATATCATGTCTGAAATTGAGGATACTGATAAATATATGATAAACTTTTGATATAAAAGTATGAGTTATCCATCAGGTCAAAAACTAATGAAAACCATGTTTTTTTCAATTTTAGAAATGTTCATACCTGTAGGTCGAAATATATTGCTGCATTTTTGTAGCAAAACTATATTAGAGAGCCCCATTTGTTAGTAGATGAATACCAGCTTTAAAATTTTCAAATAAGATCATAAAATCCAAACAAGTTATCCTGAACTATATCAAATTGCTGCTTATTATTCTCAAGTTTACTTCTAATAGAATTAAGAAAATGTGGCATGAATGCCAGTGAGACAACTCCCTATCCAAGTCACAATGTGTAAATGTAAACCATTATAGGTCAAATTACGGTCTTCAACACAGAGCCTTGGCTCACAACGAACAGAAAACTATAAAGGACCCCAAAATGACTAGTGTAAAACTATTCAAACAGGAAAACCAGTAATTTAATCTATATAAAAAACAAGAAACAAGAAACACGTACTTGTACATGTTGTATTTACATGTGTAATAATACCAGTGATTTTATGTGACCTACATGTAGTTGACTTGAGCTAAGTCAGTGCATCAGTTAATTTTTCATGACCTATAATAGACGACTGTAGGCCATAAATATCCGTCTAATCAATTAGTATTAAAAACTGACTCAATTTTAGTCACATTAAGGATGATATTTTGTCTTTATATTTATTATTGTGTAGTCTGACAGCAAAACTGAAGCAGCACATATAGATAGATCCACATTTATTCCTGTCAATATAACCATATTTGTCTTACATTTATCAGTTGAACAGTATCTGAAAACTCTAAGCATGTTGTTTATTATTGATAAATGATATGCTGGTAAGACACTTTCACAGCTTCCACACTTATTAATTACTCTGTATGCAGTAAATTTAGAATGTAAAGTGTAAATTTATCACTGCAAATTTGTCAATTCGAGTTTTCCTACAGGATATTTTTGGGCTTGTTTTTGACATAGGGATAGTATTCCGGCTGCGGCGGAGTTAGTTAACTTCTTAAAAGCTTTATATTTTAGAAGGTGGAGGACCTGGATGCTTCATACCTTGTATATAGATGCCTCATGTTACGAAGTTTCCTTCAGTCACATGTCCAATGTCCTTGACCTAATTTTCAGGTTCAGTGACTACTTAAAAAAAAGTTAATGGGTTGGAAATTTAAAATTTTATCGGTTAAGAGTGATTTTTTGTAATGTTTAATTCTCTTTTATTATAAGTAACAGGATAACTATATTTGGTATGTGCATACCTTGCGAGGTCCCCATGCCTATCAGACAGTTTTCACTTGACCTCAACCTCATTTCATAGATCATTGTCAGAACAAGGTTAAGTTTTGATGGTCAATTCGGTGTATGGAAGGACTGTAAGGTGTACATGTCTAGCTGGCATGTGTCATTGAACTTGACCTCATGTTCATGGTTCAGTGGTCAAAGTTAAGTTTTTTGAGTTTTGATCTTTTTTTCTAATACTATATGCAATACGGCTACTATATTTGGTGTATGGAAATATTTTATGATCTACATGTCAGTTGCGCAGGTTTTGTTTGTCCTTCACCTCATTATCATGGTTCATTGCTCAGTTTTGTGTTTTCCTCTGTTTTTCTTAAACTATTTATAATAAGCAATAGGTAATCAATATTTGTTGTATGGAAAAATTGTTAGCTGTACATGTCAGCCTGGCATGGGTCATCTGACCTTGACCTCATTTTCATGCTTCATTCGTCAATGTTTAGTTTTCTTGGTTAAAGTTAAGTCTATGTGACAGTTGTAATAAAGCTTTCTATTTAGGACTATCAGCATAGTATCAATGGTTATTAAAGAAGGCAAGACATTTCAGCGTGTGCACTCTTGTTTATTAATCAGAGGAGTAAAACTTGTCTGTCAACATTGAGGTTGCAAATAGGCAAGTTTTTTTTTTTTACTCTGATCATAATTAAGACTAGTACCATATTAAGTTTGCCTGCCAAAAAATGATGGTTCTTTCTAGGTAGTCATGCTTATTCCATAAATAAATTTGGTCATTACACATGAAATAAAGCCAAGTGCGAAAGTGGTGTTAAACACCAACACTCAATCAGTTAAACAACCAGGAATTGGGTGGATTTTTGATGCCTCTGATGGCACTCCTGCTTCTTCCCTCAATAAAACTGATCACTATAATATAGCCAGTTGTGAAAGCGGTGTTTAACACCATCAATCAATCAATCAAACCATTTATCTAGTACACTGCCACAGTGTGGGACATCCATCACACCACTTGATCAAAACCTAGAACAGGTAAAGCGCAAAACAGCACGATAAGAATACAACCAGTACACAGACACTTCCCAGGATGTGTCACTAGACTACTTGACCAACTCCAGTGGGATACCCTACTGCAAAGATGTATGAACCAGCATCTAGTCCTTTGCTACAAGATACAGAACCAACTAGTGGAGATACAACCACCTATCTACTACACACCTTGGGACAGCAGAACAAGGGATTGCCATAGAATCAGACAGATAAGAACAACTAAGGAAGTTAACAACAACTCCTTTACTCTATTGGAATCTACTGCCAGACACAGTAGCAGCTGCATCATCACTTGATGAGTTCAGATTCAGGTTAGCCAGTTGTGTGCCCTTGACCCAGATGCAGCCTAAGCTGATAACAGCTTGCCAATTTGTTAAGTGTATATAGTTTAAATATTTGGTTAATATTTACTTTTATTCAATCAGCTGAGTTATTACATCACTCAAGTATGAGGTCAACTCCTTACCAAAAGAAGAAACAACCAGTAATTGAATATTTTTTAGGGATCTCTGTTGATGCTCCTGCTTCCTCCACAACTAAAACTGATCACTATAATATAGCCAAAAGTGAAAGTGGTGTTAAATACCAACAATAAATCAATCAAACAACCAGTAATTTTGTGGATTTTTGGTTGGTCTCTGTTGTTATTCCTTATTCCTCCACCTGTGAAACTAATCACTAAATATAGCCAAATGTGAAAGTTGTTTAACACCAACAATCAATAAAATTAAACAACCAGTAATTTGGTGGATTTTTGGTTGGTTTCTGTTGGTAATCTTGTTTTCCCAACAGAATAAAAACTGATCACTATAATAACAATAAGTGTGAAAGTGGTGTTAAACACTAACAACCAATCAAACAACCAGTAATTATGCATATTTGCAGATACTTCTGTTGATACTCCTGTTTCCTCCAAAAATAAAATCTATCTATTAATACGAACTATCATTTCTACCTTTGATAACTGCTTACTGATTAATCATCTTATCAGTCAACAAATCAATCAATCAATTATTCACCCAACATACATATCCAAAGTCTAAACTAACCAACCAATTTTAGAAAATATCATTTGATCAGTTGGTGGTTGGTACAACCAAGAAAATTCAATCACCAACCAATCAACTAACTTAAAATTTATGTTAAGAAAGGGAGAGACCTCCAGTAACAATTGTTTGGACACTTTCTTCTTAAGTTGTTGATAATAATTGTGGTATATGCACTTATCATTGAAGACTTTATGTTGATGTATATATTTTTTGTCTAGATCTCGTTTGTGTTTTTAAGTTGCTGTCTTATTGTCAATACCCTATGTCTTCCTTTATTCATATTTGTTGGATATCAAGGAAAATCATTTCACTATCAATTACATTGATTTTTTAGTTTGATCATTGACTGTTATATGGATAAATGTAATTAAAAATGTTATATCTGAAAGGAACTATAAATTCTGAAATTATTGTGATGTTTTTATCAATGCAAAAAAAGCTAATGAATTAGGATCGCAATGATAAGAACTCTTATTCTGATATGTTACACATATATCTTTATGGAGAACGGAGATTTTGCTCAATCACAAAAATAAATAACACATCTCTGTCCATAATAAACAAATTGTAATAATAAATGCCATATTGATTTCTGCATTTAAAGGAACATATGCTTCTATGCAATAGTATTTCTTGTCTTTTATTTTTAAACACAAAATATCTTTATTGTCAGTTCTAGTATGTTTATTTGTACGCCATTAGTCCAGATGTCATATGACATGAATATTGATTGGCTAATACTATGTCACATGTTACTGTTCTATAAAAGTTTGAATATTTTAGAATCCTTTAATGTTTATTTCATACAGTTTTGCTTCTTTAGCGTCAACACCTAAAGCCCTACCACATCCGATATAAAGTTGTCCTGTTGTGTTGAAGGCAAGAGAATATGGAAACTCTATTCCTATATCCTTGGTATTGAAATATGAAATCAAATGTCCATTGTCATTGAGGATGTGCAAGATTTGCATATTCAGAACTGTCACAACAACATTGTCACTTGGTGTTGTCACAATGGATACTGGTTTGAATGGTTCACTCTTATTGATAGTTGTATGACCTGTATACTGGTTTATTATATGTCCTTCTTGTCCTAGGACCACTACTTTACCACACCAATCATCTGAAATCTGATCCACTACATGTATATTTCCATTACATGTAGTGGTTATATACCTTGGGTTATTAAATAAAGGTTGATTATGTTCATAATGTTCATACACAGTCTCCTTGTCTCCTTTCTTGTTCATTATGATCACAGCACTTCTTTTTATATTACCATTACCAGCTCCTACTATAAGTTTATTGTCACTGACAACATGAATAGCATTGGGAAGTAAAGGTGATACATCATACACAGAATCAGTCAGTTCAATAGTACTGCTGATTTGTTGTAACCTTGTTTTCCCTCTAACTATCAGAAGGAGTTGATTAGATGGAGTAACTGCCATTCCACACACATTAATGTTAAATTCAGACATCACCTTTATGTTGGTTCCTTCAGGTTTTACTCTCTGTAACACTTTATAAACACCTGAACTTATCCAAAATGACTGATCAAGGCATGTATTTACATATCCTATTAAATCAAGTTCAGTCTGGTATTTATTATTGATGACTAGGGAGATGTTTATTTCTGCTGACAAGTTTCCATCATCTTGTAATGATCCAATGTTTAATTGGGTAAAATTCCCTGGAATAAATTTCTGTGAAGAACTATAGCTAGGTCTGGTTCGTGGTTCTTGGGTTTCAGTGAATTTCTCCATCTTCTTGACCTCTTTGAAAAACTCTGAGGCATTGGAAATGTCAATACAGTCCTGGACTTCATTGATTTTGTCTTCCTTCTGGTTTGTGAATAATGATATAGCATTCAGATCAGATTTAACTGATAATAAAACAGTTTCGTGATTCTTTTCCAATTTATTTTCGAGTTCTTTAAAATATTGTTCTACTTGTTCTTTTACAGTTTTCTTGTGACTAAGAATATTTTGATTTTCTTTGTGATACTTAACATTTTGAGCTGCCACTAATTTATTGAGCTCATCTTTCTTTTCACTCATGTTAGAATGACTCTTCTGCATTTGATTTTGTCTTTTTTTCAACATGTTTACTTTCAAGTTGTATGCATCTCTTATTTCGATTAAATCATGTGTCTTATGAACTTTGGCAAAACATGTTGGACACACAAGAATGTCACATGTCTTACAGTAAAGACAAGAGAATTGTCCAGCATGTTCATCACATTTAATATTGGTAATATCCAGTTCTTCAGTATGCAATCCAATGTTTTCTCTACTGATGATCTTATGATAAAGTGCATTTTTAAATTTGGAATGAACCTTGTCCTTGCAATGACTACACATCAGAATACGGCAATCCATGCATTTCCATTGTATAGATCTATCTGTTTCACATAATCCACATTTAACAGGTACTTGACCACTACCATGTGGTTGAGGAAATGCCATATTAAGTTTGTCACAAGTTGTATGATATAGAAAAAAATATTCAGTTAAACTAATTTCTTGGTGTAATGTAAATAAAATTGAGAAAGGAAATGGTGAATATGTCAAAGCGACAACCACCCGACCATAGAGCAAACAACAGTTGTCATATGATTGTACCATAGTATCTATTTTTTGATAATGCACAAGATAGGTAGTTATGTATATTCAGTGATATCATATTTGAAATTGAGGATACTGATAAATATATGATAAACTTTTGATAAGTATAAGTTTTTCATAAAGTAAAAAACTGATGAAAACCATGTTGAAGCAAATTTGAAAATGTTTATACAGGTCCAGAGATTTTATTGTGAATAGATTGAATCAGAACAGTGTTAGAGATCCCCATTTTATGTAAATTAATACCAGCTTCAGCAGTTTCATATGAGAACACAAAATCCAAACAAGTTATTCCGACCTTTATCAATTTGCTGCATATTATTCCCAAGTTTACTGCTAATAGATATTAGAAGATGTGGTATGATTGCCAATGAGACAACACTCCATCAAAGTCACAATGTGTAAACAAACATTATAGGTTAAAGTAAGGTCTTCGACACAAAGCTTTGGCTCTAATCGAACAGCAAGCTATAAAAGACCCCAAAATGACCAGTTTAAACAATTTAAACAGGAAAACCAACAGTCTAATCTATATAAAAACAAGATAAAAGAAACACTTAAAATCCAGCCCAACAAACGATAACCACTGATTAACAGATTTCTGACTTTGAACAGGTGGAAATAAATGCAACAGGTTTTAACATTTCAACAGGCACCAACCTTTAACCTAACTTGAAATAGTACTATAAAAATGAGTAATTGTTAGAGACTTGTAAAATAATTCTTACGATCTTTGAGATTTAATCATAGGAAATGACATTATATAAAACTAAAGTAATGCACTTCTCTTTTAATACTACCGCAAATATTAAAAAAATTTTGGTCTTATATTGGTATCATGTCGTCGTCAGCGTCGATTGAAGACAGATGGTTTCCAGATAATAACTTAGTATAAGTAAATAGGAATCGATAAAATTTTAACACAAGGTTTATAACCACTTAAGGAAGGTTGGGATTGATTTTGGGGGTTTTGGTGTCAACAGTTTCGGAACAAGGGACCAGGGGTTCAAAATAAGTATTTTTCTAGTTTCCAGACAATAACTTGTGTGTAAGTGTATTGATCTTTCTGAAATTGTACCATAAGGTTCTATTCCCAAAATGGAAGGTTGGGATTGATTTTGGGGGTATGGCCCAAACCTGTTTAGGAATTAGGGGCCAAAAAGGGACCAAAAACAATACTTCTCTAATACTTTGTATAAATTGCTTATTTCTTGACCAATTTCAATGGGGTTTTATTCTTGAATTCTTGGGGTTCTTAAATATACTGAATCTAACAGTGTATTAAAAGTTTTTGGAATTTGGTCCCCATTTTTTGATTGGTTTACATTAGTTATCAAAGGTACCAGGATTATAATTTAGTACGCCAGACGCGCGTTTCGTCTACATAAGACTCATCAGTGACGCTCATATCAAAATATTTATTAAGCCAAACAAGTAAAAAGTTGAAGAGCATTGAGGATTCAAAATTCCAAAACGTTGTGCCAAATACCGCTAAGGTAATCTATGCCTGGAATAAGAAAATCCTTAGTTTTTGAAAAATTCAAAGTTTTGTTAACAGGAAATTTGTAAAAATGACCACATTATTGATATTCATGTCAACACCGAAGTGTTGACTACTGGGCTGGTGATACCCTCGGGGACGAAACGTCCACCAGCAGTGGCATCGACCCAGTGGTGTAAATAGTTATCAAAGGTACCAGGATTATAATTAAGTACGCCAGACGCGCGTTTTGTCTACATAAGACTCATCAGTGACGCTCATATCAAAATATTTATTAAGCCAAACAAGTAAAAAGTTGAAAAGCATTGAGGATCCAAAATAGGTCATTTGTTTGATTTCATCAAAAATTGAGTTATTGAGGTTCTTTGATATGCCAAATCTAGCCCTGTATTTAGATTTTTAATTTTGGGTCCTGTTTTCAAATTGGTCTGCATTATGGTCCAAAGGGTCCAAAATAAAACTAAGTTTGATTTTAACAAAAATTGAATTCTTGGGGTTCATTGATATGCTGAATCTAAACATGTATTTAGATTTTTGATTATGGGCCCAGTTTTCAAGTTGGTCCAAATTGGGTCCAAAATTTAACTTTGTTTGATTTCAACAAAAATTGAATGTATGGGGTTCTTTGATATGCTTAATCTAACCATGTATTTTGATTTTTGAATTTTGGGCCCTGTTACCAAATTAGTCCAAATTAAAGTCAAAAGGGTCCAAAATTAAACTTTGTTTGATTTCATCAAACGTTGAATTCTTGGGATTCTTTGAAATGCTGAATCAAGCCATGGCCATGTATTTAGATTTTGGATATTAGACCATAATAGGTAAATTTAAATTTGTTAAATTTATTAGACCACATTCATTCTGTGTCAGAAACCTATGCTGTGTCAACTATTTAATCACAATCCAAATCCAGAGCTGTATCAAGCTTGAATGTTGTGTCCATACTTGCCCCAACTGTTCAGGGTTCGACCTCTGCAGTCGTATAAAGCTGCGCCCTGCAGAGTATCTGGTTTTCTCATCACTTGGCGTCTGTCGCCATTCGTCTGTTAACTTTTAGAAATTCTTCTCCACTGAAACTACTGGGCCAAATGAAACCAAACTTGGCCTAAATCATCCTTAGGGTATTTAGCTTAAAAAATGTATCTGATGACCCCCGCCAATCACCCAAGATGACCACCATGGCTAAAAATAGAACATAGGGGTAAAATGCAGTTTTTGGCTTATAGCATTTATAGCAAATCAGACATGGGGTAAAGATGTTCCTCAGATCAAGATATATCTGCCCTGAAATTTTCAGACACATCAGACAACCGGTTGTTGTGTTGCTGCTCCTAAATTGGTAATTTTAAGGAAATTTTACAGTTTTTAAATTATTATCTTGAATATTTAAAAATAAAGAGATCAACTGGAAATAGCAAAATTGTTCAGCAAAGTAAGATCTACAAATATGTCAACATGACCAAAATGGTCAATTGACCCCTTTAGACTAAAGTCAAGTTTTCACACCTTTTCTGATTTTTTACTAAGTTCTTACAAAAATCTTCTCCTCTAAAAATACTGGGCTAAATTAAACCAAACTTGGCTAAAATCATTCTTAGGGTATCTAGTTTTAAAAATGTATCCGATGACCCTGCCCATTAACCAAGATGGCTGCCATGGATAAACATATAGTACATACATGTAAAATGCAGTTTTTGGCTTATATCTCTGAAACCAAAGCATTTCAAGCAAATCTGACACGGGATGCATATGTCCATCAGGTCAAGACCTTTCTGCCCTGAAATTTTTAGACACATCAGTCAACCTGTTGATGGGTTGCTGTCTCAGAATTTGTAATTTTATAGAAATTTTACAGTTTTTGAATATTATAATAGATAGAGATAAACTGTAAACAGCAAAATTGTTCAATAAAGTAAGATCCACAGAATATTCAAAATGGCTGAAATAATCAATCCTTTAGAAGTTATTGTTCTTCATAGTCAATTTTTAACATTTTTTTTTACAATTTTTGTAATCTTTTACAAAGTTCTTCTCCTGAAACTACTAAGACAAATTTATCCAAACTATGTTGGCCAAATCAAAGAAACTAAACACTAAAAGATCAGATATACAAGATAAACAAAATGCAGATTTTTGTCATGGTCTATTCTCTTTAACAGTGTTGGAGAGTGTCCTTTGTTTGATATGCCCATATACCAAGGTGAGCGACACAGACTCTTGAGAGTCTCTAGTTATATTTAGTATTGTGTAGCTTTACTGTAGCAAGTCATAGGCATAAACTGACATTTTCTCTTATTCATATAAGTATGTTTGTCTGACATCTATCATTTGAACAAAATTTGAAGACTCTAAGCATGTTGTGATTTATTATGGATAAATGATATGCTGGTAGTCACTTTCATGCTTCCACACTTGTTGATTACTCTATTATACAGTAAATATTGAATGTAATGTGTTCATTTATCACTGCAAATTTTTGTCTATTAACCTTTATCTCCGGTTTTCAGTCTCAGTGGATGAGTGGTCTAAGTAGTTCATCTGCACTAGCCTTTCAACATTCAGGTTGTGGGTTTCAACTCCATTTGTGCATGGTGCTTTTGACTCTGCTTTAATTGACTAGAATTTAGCTTGCCTGCCTTAGGTCCTTGTGGGTACTCCTACTTCCTCCATTGATCACTAAAATAAACCCAAGTGTGAAAGTGATGTTAAACACCAACAATCAATCAATCAAACAACCAGTAATTTGGCTCTGTACTTATACATCCTTTTATTGTGCTATTGTAAAACATTTTTGTATAGTAAATGTATACTCGTCTTTCATTTTTATACGACCGCAAAATTTGAAAAAATTTTCGTCGTATATTGCTATCACGTTGGCGTCGTCGTCTGCGTCGTCGTCGTCGTCGTCGGCGTCGTCGTCGTCGTCCGAATACTTTTAGTTTTCGCACTCTAACTTTAGTAAAAGTGAATAGAAATCTATGAAATTTTAACACAAGGTTTATGACCACAAAAGGAAGGTTGGGATTGATTTTGGGAGTTTTAGTCCCAACATTTTAGGAATTAGGGGCCAAAAAGGGCCCAAATAAGCATTTTCTTGGTTTTCGCACTATAACTTTAGTTAAAGTAAATAGAAATCTATAAAATTTTGACATAAGGTTTATGACCACAAAAGAAAGGTTGGGATTGATTTTGGGAGTTTTGGTTCCAACAGTTTAGGAATTAGGTGCCAAAAAGGGCCCAAATAAGCATTATTCTTGGTTTTCGCACAATAACTTTAGTTTAAGTAAATAGAAATCAATGAAATTTAAACACAATGTTTATGACCACAAAAGGAAGGTTGGTATTGATTTTGGGAGTTTAGGTCCCAACAGTTTAGGAATTAGGGGCCAAAAAGGGACCCAAATAAGCATTTTTTTTGGTTTTCGCACCATAACTTTAGTATAAGTAAATAGAAATCTATGAAATTTAAACACAAGGTTTATGACCATAAAAGGAAGGTTGGTATTGATTTTGGGAGTTTTGGTCCCAACAGTTTAGGAATAAAGGGCCCAAAGGGTCAGATTTAAACTTTGTTTGATTTTATCAAAAATTGAATAATTGGGGTTCTTTGATATGCCGAATCTAACTGTGTATGTAGATTCTTAATTTTTGGTCTTGTTTTCAAATTGGTCTACATTAAGGTCCAAAGGGTCCAAAATTAAACTTAGTTTGATTTTAACAAAAATTGAATCCTTGGGGTTCTTTGATATGCTGAATTTAAAAATGTACTTAGATTTTTAATTATTGGCCTAGTTTTCAAGTTGGTCCAAATGGGGGTCCAAAATTAAACTTTGTTTGATTTCATCAAAAATTGAATAAATGGGTTCTTTGATATGCCAAATCTAACTGTGTATGTAGATTCTTAATTTTTGGTCCAGTTTTCAAATTGGTCTACATTAAGGTCCAAAGGGTCCAAAATTAAACTAAGTTTGATTTTAACAAAAATTAAATTCTTGGGCTTATTTGATATGCTTTATCTAAATATGTACTTTGATTTTTGATTATGGGCCCAGTTTTCAAGTTGGTCCAAATCAGGATTCCATATCAAGTATTGTGCAATAGCAAGAAATTTTCAATTGCACAGTATTGCACAATAGCAAGAAATATCTAATTGCACAATATTGTGCAATAGCAATTTATTTTCAATTGGAGTTATCTTTCTTTGTATAGAATAGTAGTTGATAATATATGTTGGAAATTTGCCAGACATGACTATGATGTCATTTTCTATTTTTATTTGCCAATAACTTTATGTTAATAACTTCATTGGGAATTTGCCAATATAAAATGTTGCTGATGAAGCTTTTTTTCCTTATCTTATCTAAAATGTTTTTAGATAATGTATGTTGAACATTTACCAGACATGACTATGATGTCATTTTCTATTTTTATTTGCCAATAACTTTATGTAAATAACTTCATTGGAAATTTGCCAATATAAAATGTTGCTGATGAAGTTTTTTTTATTGTTTTATACAATAAACAATGTACATTCACTTTTACTACCAACCAATCTTTACCATTCAGTGATAACAAGCACTTTATTTTACATTTTAATATTTTATGATGTATTTAAAAGAGTAGTTATTGTTGCAAACTCCATTAGAAATTTGAATTGATATCAGTTTTGGAAAAAGGGAAACGGGGATGTGAAAAAAAAGGGGGGGGGTTTAAATTTTTCTCATTTCAGATTTCATTAATAAAAAGAAAATTTCTTCAAACATTTTTTTGAGAGGATTAATATTCAACAGCATAGTGAATTGCTCAAAGGCAAAAAAAAAACTTTTAAGTTCATTAGACCACATTCATTCTGTGTCAGAAACCTATGCTGTGTCAACTATTTAATTTTAGATTTAAAAAGTTTGAAGAAGAAATCTTTAATTGATTTGTAAAATCTTGACATTTGTTTTGTGTAAAAAAAAAACATGTAATGTCAAAAATTTGATCACAATCCAAATTCAGAGCTGTATCACGCTTGAATGTTTTGTCAATACTTGCCCCAACTGTTCAGGGTTCGACCTCTGCGGTCTTATAAAGCTGCGCCCTGCGGAGCACCTGGTTGCTATATGCCTTTTTGTATTTCTTTGATACATATATGACATGTCTCTGGACTTCTACATTCTATCATTGTGTTATTGTACTATGGTAAATTTGTGTATTCTTGTCTTTAATTTATGCTTATATGCTTGGTCTGTATGTCATATTTTGCTTCATTGTTACATATTTGTTTGTTTATAGTGATTAAGATTATAATACAAGGTTGAATGCTGTACCCCTTTTTTTGACATTTTTACCTATCATGACACTGTCATCGAGTGAGAGGTTTAGCTAGCTTTAAAACTTAGTCTAATCCACCATTTTTTATATAGGAAAATGCCTGTACCAAGTCAGGAATATGACAGTTGTTAACCATTGGTTTGATGTGTTTGAGCTTTTGATTTTGACATTTGATTTGAAACTTTCCTTTTTGAATTTTCCTCAGAGTTCAGTATTTTTGTGATTTTACTTTTTCCTCCACAAATTAAAACTGATTACTATAATATAAGTTTTTAACCAAGTGTGCAAGTGGTGTTAAATACAAACAATCAATCAATCAAACAACTAGTAATTGGGTGGATTTTTTTTTAGATATTTCCGTTGATACATGTACTCCTGCTTCCTCTAAAAATAAAACTATCAATCAATTGATCAATATAAACAATCATTTCTACCTAAGATAACTGCTGATCGATTAATCAAATTATCAATCAACAAATCAATCAATCAATTATTCACCCAACATACATATCCAAAGTCCAAACCAATAAAGTAATATTTAGAAAATATCCTTTGATCAGTAAGTTGATTAGTTACAACCAACAAATATCAATCACCAACCAATCAACCAACCAATGTTATTTAAGTAAAGTAGAGACCTCCATAAACAATTGTTTGTACAATTGATTTTTTTTTATTAAGTTGTTGGTATAGTTTTTGTCGAGCCTGCAACTTTTGTTGCAGAAAGCTCGACATAGGGATAGTGATCCGGCGGCGGCGGCTACGGCGGCGGCGGCAGCGTTAGCTAACTTCTTAAAAGCTTTATATTTTAGAAGGTAGAAGACCTGGATGCTTCATACTTTGTATATAGATGCCTCATATTACGAACTTTCCGTCAGTCACATGTCCAATGTCCTTGACCTCATTTTCATGGTTCAGTGACCACTTAAAAAAAAGTTAATATTTTTTGTAATGTTAAATTCTCTCTTACTATAACTAATTGGATAACTATATTTGGTATGTGCGTACCTTGCAAGGTCCTCATACCCGTCAGACAGTTTTCACTTGACCTCAACCTCATTTCATGGATCAGTGAACAAGGTTAAGTTTTGGTGGTCAAGTCCATATCTCAGATACTATAAGAATAGGGCTAGTATATTCGGTGTATGGAAGGACTGTAAGGTGTACATGTCTAACTGGCAGGTGTCATCTAACCTTGACCTCATTTTCATGGTTCAGTGGTTATAGTTAGATTTTTTGTTTTTGGTCTGTTTTTCTCATACTTTATGCAATAGATCTTCTATATTTGTTGTATGGAATGATTGTAAGGTGTACACGTCTAGCGGGCAAATGTCATCTGACCTTGACCTCATTTTTATTGTTCAGTGGTCAAAGTTAAGTTTTTGAGTTTTGGTCTTTTTATCTAATACTATATGCCATAGGTCAACTATATTTGGTGTATGGAAATATTTTATGATCTATATGTCAGTCGTGCAGGTTTTATTTGACCTTGACCTCATTTTCATGGTTCATTGCTCAGTGTTAAGTTTTTGTGTTTTGGTCTATTTTTCTTAAACTATAAGTAATAGGTCAACTATATTTGTTGTATGGAAGCATTGTTAGCTGTACATGTCTGCCTGGCATGGTTCATCTGACCTTGACCTCATTTTCATGGTTCAATGGTCTTTATTTAGTTATCTTGGTTAATGTTAAGTTTATGTGACAGTCTTTAATAAAGCTTTATACTTGGGACTATCAACATAATATCAATGATAAGTAAAGAAGGCGAGACATTTCAGCGTGTGCACTCTTGTTGTATATTCACTCATCATTGAAGAATGTATGTTGATGTATATATTTCTTTTTGCTGTCTTATTAACTATACCATAGGTCTCCTGTTATTCAAATTTGTTTGATATCAAGACTAAAAACAATTTCGCAATCAATTCAATTGACTTTTTAGTTTGATCATTGACTGTTATTTGGATAAATGCAATTAAAAATACTATTTTTGAAAGATACTATAAATTCTGAAACAAAAAAGCGAATGAGTTATGATCACAATAATAAGAACTCCTTTTCTGATATCTTAGACATATATCTTTTTGCAGGTTTTGCTACAATGACCATAATAAATATCACATTTCTGTCCATACTAAACAAATTGCAATAATAAATGCACACATTAATTTCTGTATTTACAGTAATATTTTCCTTAAAAAGAGAAAATTATGTGCAAATATACAAAAGATTTAACTACTAGTAACCATTACTGTTAAACACAAGATATCAGTCTAACCAGTTCTTGTATGTTCATTTGTACGCTACTAGTCCAGTTGTCATATGACATGAATATTGATTGGCTAATACTATGTCACATGTTACTGTTCTATTAAAGTTTGAATGTTTTAGAATCCTTCAAAGTTTATTTCACATAGCTTGGCATCCTTAGATTCATCACCTACATATTTAGTACATCCTATATAAAGTTGTCCAGTTGTGTTAATGGCAAGCGAAAATGGGCGCTCTATTCCTATATCCTTGGTATTGAAATATGAAGTTAAATGACCATTGTCATTGAGGATGTGTAAGATGTCAGTATCCAGATCCATCACAACAACATTGTCACTTGGTGTTGTCACAATGTCTACTGGTTTGAATGGTTTACTCTTATTGATGGTCGAATGCTGACCATTATAATGGTTTATTATGTGTCCATCTTTATCTAAGACCACTATTTTACCAATGCAGTTTTTGGAAAATCTATCCACCACATGTATATGTCCATTACTTGTACTGGTAATACGTAAAAGAAAACTGAATAGAGGTGGATTTAGTTTATCATGTTTATATACAGTTTCCTTGTCTCCTTTCTTGTTCATTATGATCATAACACATCTTCTTTGGTTGTATTCATAAGCTCCAATTATGACTTTATTTT
Source organism: Mytilus edulis (assembly GCA_019925275.1). Classification (NCBI taxonomy): domain Eukaryota; kingdom Metazoa; phylum Mollusca; class Bivalvia; order Mytilida; family Mytilidae; genus Mytilus; species Mytilus edulis. The sequence goes on from CM034350.1 coordinate 84,399,838, forward strand.
CACTGATAACATGGATGGCTGTTGGAAGAAAAGGAGTTACATCATAAACAGAATCAGTCAGTTCACCAGTACTGCTGATTTGTTGTAACTTTGTTTTCCCTTTTAAACACAAAAGGAGTTGTTTAGATGGAGTAACTGCCATTCCATACACATCAATGGTGAATTTGGATATTATTTTCAGATTGTTTTCTTCAAGTTTTACTCTCTGTAACACTCCAGAACTACCAGAACCTAACCAAATTGACTGGTCAAGGCATGGACTTAAATGTTATTTGATCATGTTCAGTCTGGTACTCATTAATGATCACTAATGAGATGTACGATCCAATGTTTGATTGGGTAAGATTGCCTGAAACAAATTTCGGTAAGGAACTATAACTTCGCTTGGTTTGTAGTTCTAGCATTTCAGTGAAATTCTCCATCTTCATGACTTCTTTGAAGAACTCAGCAGCATCAGAAATCCCAATGAAATCCTGGACTTGGTTGATTTTGTGTTCTGTCTGGTTGGTAAATAATGATATAGCATTAAGATCTGATTTAACTGGTGTTAAAATAGTTCTTTGGCTTTGATCCAATTTATCTACAAGTTCTTTGGAATATTTTTCTACTTGTTCTTTTATAGTTTTCTCATTCTTGAGTATATTTTCTCTTACTTTGGAATACTTTATATTTTCTGCTGACACTAGGTTAATGAGCTGGTTTTTCTTCACATTCATTTTAGAATTACTCTTCTGCATTTCACTGTGTTCTTTTTTCAATATTTCTACTTTCATGCTGTATGCATCACTAAGTTCAATAAAATCATGCGTCTTATGAATTTTTGTAATACAGGTTGGACACACAAGGATTTCACATTTACTACAATAAAGACATGATAATTGTTCACTGTGTTCCTCACATTTAATGTTAGTAAATTCAATCTCTTCTCTATGCATGCCAACGTCTTTTAAACTGATAATCTTGTGATCATTTGCATTTTTGAATTTTGAATGTACATTGTCAGTGCAATGACCACACATCAGTATACTGCAGTCCATGCATTTCCACTGAATTGTTCTATTAGTTTCACATAATTTACAATTAACAGGAACTTGACCTTTTTTAACCGACTGGGAGGACGCCATTCTTGTTAGATGTGTCTCAGATATTTCTTTTCCTTCTATGATTTTTTTTTCAACATGTTAAATGTTAAATACAAATGTTTACTTCCTTTAATAAGAAACTGAAATAAGTCAGGAGTCATTAGATTTACTGATTGTGTGAAAGTAATCTATGATTGAGAAAAATATAATATTTTAAAAATTCATATCAGGCTTATGATTTGGAAAGCCAGATGTATGATATATATCGGTAAAATAAAGAGGATGTGATATGATTGCGAATGAGACAACTCTCCATAAGAGACCAACTGACACATAAATTTAACAACTATAGGTACAGCCTTCAACAATGAGTGAAACCCATACCCTATAGTCAGATATAATAGCCCCATGAAATGACTTTAAACTACTTCAAACAAGAAAATCAATGGCCTTATTTATGTACAAAATAATGAATGAAAAACATAAGCGATATATATACAGCAACAAACTACAACCTCTGAATAACCTCACTTTCATGGTTCAGTGGTTATAGCTATGTTTTTTTGTTTTTTTTCTTATACTGTATGCAACAGGTCTACTGTATTTGGTGTATGGAATGATTGTATGGTATACATGTCTAGCTGGCAGGTGTCATTTGACATTGACCTCATTTTCATAGTTTATTGGTCAAAGTTAAGTTTTTTTAGTTTTGGTCTTTTTATCTAATACTATATGAATAAGTCATCTACCGGTATATTTGGTGTATGGAAATATTTTATGATGTACATGTCAGTCTCACAGGTTTTATTTGACCGTTGCCTCATTTTCACGATTCATTGCTCAGTATTAAGTTTTTGTGTTTGGTCTGTTTTTCTTCAACTATAAGCTTAACTGTACATGTCTGCCTGGCATGGTTCATCTGACCTTGATCTCATTTTCATGGGTCATTGGTCAATTTTTAGTTTTCTTGGTTAATGTTAAGTTTATGTGACAGTGTAATTAGGCTTTATATTTAGGACTATCAACATCATGACATGATATCACTGATTAGTAAAGAAGGCGAGACATTTCAGTGTTTCCAATCTTGTTTACTGATAAATGGATAAATTTGCCTAGATTTTAACAAAACTTGGACTGAAGCTTCTAACAATCAAAAGATAGTATTGAGAGGAATATTTTTATTATTTTTTTTACTCATTTTTGTTGAGTCTACGATTAACAGCAAAAGTAGGCGAGACACTGGGTTCTGCGGAACTCCTACAAATTTATAATTTGTTTGCAACCAGATGTGATATACTATGATTTGGTGGTATTACACCTGATAGGCTAACTTTTAAAGTACAAATAACTCAACTTTAAAATAAGTATCAACAATCTTTTCTTCCTGCTACTTGTCAGGCTCTGGAACAATTTAAACATAATAGCTATACATAATTTAAATTCTATCCATACCTTTAAAGAGTCTTTGCAACAGAGGTTTTGCTTAGAATCATGATATACATATTGTTAACTTTTTTGATGCCCATCATGGCATGTGACTAAATGTTGTGGGGCATATTAATTAACCCATGTATCTGTCTGTCTGTTCATACCTCTGTCCTTTCGTCTGTTCATCTAGATTTGGATACATTGTTTGTCTGGTATATCTCCTCATACAGTTTTGGAGGTACAACTTCAATATTTTGTAGGATGTTCATACACATACATTTTTTTGGTATTTGAGATGTGCATTGCTACAGGATTTTGATTTCTTTTAAATATTCTGAAAATTACAGGTAGTTATGGACTTAATAGAGAGAGCACAAAGAGATCATAGTTTCTCTGCCTTTCTCCTCCTACAGTTTTGGAGACACAGCTTTAATAATTTGTTGGATGTTTAAAAACATATTGGAGCAGTGCATTTGCTGAAGGATCTTGATTTCTTTTTTAATGTGCCAAAAATGACAGGTAGTTGGACTTGGACATTTTTTGGTACAAGCTGCATATATAAAGAGTAACATTTTGTTGGATGTTTAAACACAAAATGCAGGTGTACATGGCTTTAGTATTTTGATTTTTTCCCCAAAAATTCTGAAAATGACAGTTAGTTGGACTTAGGCGTATTTTTGGTACTAGCTGCATAAAGAGATCATGGTTTGTCCTCCTACACTTTGAGAGACACAGCTTTAATATTTTGTTGGATGTTCAAACACATAATGGATGTGTGCATGGCCATAGAATTTTGATTTATAGATAGCTTAACAATTTTAAGTTGTATGTATTCTCAAATCTAAAATATGTAAACTATACTCATGCATATGGGTGAGCAGTAAAAGGGGATAGGGGGAGGGGGAGGGGTTAGCATGGTCCATATCTATTTTTTGTTTAGTTTTGGAAGATTTTTGATTTAAAAGGAGGAATTTCAGTAAGATATAGATCATAAATATAATTTGTCTTTCGTTATATTATTTGAAAAATATTAACAAAAATCTTAATTTGCTTACGTTTGAAAATTTTCCTCTTTCCTGTTTTCAGAAATTTCTTGATAGAAATCTAAATTTTTGACTGCAGATAGTAATTTCTGTACATGAAAATTTTTCCGGTTTCCTGTTTTCAGAAATTTCTTGATAGAAATCTAAATTTTTCACTGTAGATAGTATAAATTTCTGTACATAAAATTTTGTCAGTATCCGTATATTATGATAACTATCATCTTTGTGATGTTCCAAATATAGTTACATCTGACAAATTTTCCGGTTTCCTTTTTCGAGGGATTTATTATATTAAAATCTTTGTTTTTGCTTAAATATACTAATTTCTGGTAAAGAAAATTGTTAGTTTCCGTATTCTATCATGTATGTGATGTTTCAAATAGAGTTACTTATGACAGATTTTTTGGTTTCCTATTTTCTTTTTTATAGTGGGTTACACTGAGTTATTGTTTTTAATGGAGATATTTTTATGTTTTGCTATTACAGGAGCACCTAAAATTGACAATATAACTCCATTTAAAACATCACAAATCTGATTAAGGATCTGACAAAATTTCACAACCCATAATAAGAATTTTGATGCAAAGACTAAGATTTTATCCAATATTCTTGTTTAGACTTCTTTCTTTATTGTACATTTTAGTTTCATCTGCCTATCTGGTTTTAGACCTTCATATTTTTGGGAGAGATCCGTTTGCGTCAAAAATGCGTCCTTTTGCGCCACAACTTTTTTTGTCCAATGCTACTTTTGCGCCACCTGTTTTAAAATTACATGGTATCATTTGCGCCAAAAATAAAACATACGATTGCGCCATTTATAGAAGAAAAATCACTTCCATCCTCCTTTATTCGGACTTGGAACCGGCAGTTTACACGGCAAATATTTTCTTTTCTGAAACATACTTTCTTCTTACCGCCTTACAACTTCCAAATTTAATGTATGTAGTAGCTTGTAACTTCACTTTATTGTCCAAAAAGACAAACATTTAAAGATGAAATACATAAAACAGTTCATAATAATTCCTGTGGAATACTTCTGTTCTATTACTGATAGATAGAGTTTCAGCCCAAACAGATGGTGGGATCACAGCACTGTGTCATCAACATATGTGCATGGCTAAAAAAATTATCAGCAAAAGCTTCTTTTTTCTTCTCTTTTTTTGGCATATCTTGTATTAAATATTCAGCAAAGCAATAATGTTTCTTCTCTCTCTGTACATGGACTGTCTAATGCACTTCAAGTCTTTAGAAGCTCATTTTCATGGTGAAATATATCTCCGAACATATAATACTTTTTAAGCCAAACACAAGAATAAATATTAATCATTAATATTTATGATATACATGTGTACAGGTAAAGTGGCGCAAATGAGTTCCGAATATTGGCGCAATTGATACATTTGGAAAACAAAATTTTGGCGCAAATGATACCCTGAAAAACGGTAATTGGTGCAAAAGGAGTGTTGCCATATTTTTTGGCTTTGAGCATCTTTGAAGTGTTGAGATATTTAAAAGTGCCAATCTTTGTAAGAATCAGGCATTTCAGTAGAATTTCAAAACATAGCCGAAAAAACACAACAGGAAAATAAACAAATGTTATATTAATCTCTCATTACAAATTTTAAACTAAAATCAATTCAAAGTTCAGCGGGATTTTGTTTCTTATGTTTTCACCATACTCTTATTCTTAGGCAGATTGGCCCTGAATTTCAAAAAGTGCCTCTGGTGCAGTAAAATTTGCACTGTTTTTGTTGTTACCAATTAAGATGGCAACAGAGCATTATAATTTTAGTGATGTCAGTGTCAACTCATCATAAAAGACATTTACCATTGCAACAAATATTTGTCATGTAACTAATAATGGTCCCAGTCAATATTTTGAGTTACTTAAAAATACATATGTTGATGCATTTTTATCAGTTATACATATTAAAGTTTTTGGTTGAGGTAGTTTTTTTATACAATTTTCTTTCTATATCTTACAATATTTTATATTTATATTTTCCAAACAGATTTTAATGGATTACTCTGGAGGTGCAAGTCTCAACATACATATAACAGAATCACGTCCATTGTCAGTAGATATCATCAAGGCTTACACAGAGGAGATTTTGTATGGATTAGAATATTTACACAAAAAAGATGTGGTACATAAGTATCTAAGGGTAGGTAACTGATGTTTTTCAAATTCTATTTAAAGTGTTATAATGCTTTTTCAATTAAATATGATTAATGGGGGGATGGGGGTGGGGTTAATTATCGTCTATTTGACAGCAATCTAACAGCACAATAGACAACAAAAGCAATATCTTTATGTTTGACAAGTGATTTTTAGGTGGAAATCAATGTGGAAAGGGATAAATATAAGTTGCAAAACTTGTTTCCCAATCCACTATGAATAAATATGTTTAAATTAACCAATTAGTTTTTATCTGGATCAATAAATGGTTAAATCATATTGAGACAAAACATACATTTTATATCCTTTCAGAGGCAATACGAAATAGATTAATGCTGTATGTATAGCAAACAATGCTGAACTCTGAGGAAAATTCAATAGGAAAGTCCCTAATCACATGGCAAAATCAAATGACAAAACACATAAAACGAATGGACAACAACTGTCATATTCCTGACTTGGTACATGCATTTTCAAATGTTTATGGTGGATTGAACCTGGTTTTATAGCGCTAAACCTCTGACTTTTACAAAAAGAGGGACGAAAGATACCAAAGGGACAGTCAAACTCATAAATCTAAAACAAACTGACAACGCCATGGCTAAAAATGAAAAAGACAAACAGAAAAACAATAGTACACATGACACAACATAGAAAACTAAAGAATAAACAACACGAACCCCAGTTACAACAGTCTCATTAAATTCCGTTATGTTTACAAGGATGCGTGAACAAAACAGACATAATAAATAAAATAGTAAAAAAATATGGGTACAGCAAGCAATCTCAAAGTATGCTATCAGCTATCAGCTGATATACTCAGAAAGCATACCTTTTTCATACTTCTGCAATTTTAAGAAAACATGATTTTGTGCCATACCTTAAATTTGTATCATTGAGAAAATTAGAATGAAACTGATGCTTAAAAAAAAGACGCAGTGATTTTACAGCAATCTTATGTAAATAATTCTACTTGAAATAGATATGTGATAAGCTATAAAACAGCACAGAGACTATCTTGGTAAATCAAATTTCATCCAGGAAACTAATTTAATTTTAATGTCATCAAAATGAGTATATTTATATTATTTCCTGAAACTTGAGTTGCTGGTGAAAATTGGGTTAGTAATCACTTTCATCTTGGCAATATTGAATTAAGAACATAATGCTGATGATAAAAGGAAGTGACCACAACATAATTACATGTGAACTCATGCTGACTCAACATGATCATTGACCAATAAGAAAGAGGTAATCCAATCATACACTGGTCATAAGTAAAATTTCTCTGCACATGAAACATGTTATTAATTTCAACATTTTTTCATTTAAGTACAGAACACCTAAGAAAAGATAACTCTTACTCATGGTTTGATTCATTGCTACGTTTTAAGAAAATTAAACGACAGGATTTTTTTGGGGTATAGTGTTGGGTACCCCCTTAAATAGGTAGGACAACTCTGACCTTTGACCAGAATAGAGACATCATTAATTTACAGTGTAAATATCTTACTCTTTATTTAAGTCTTAGTAATAAACAATTAAAACAGAATTATCTTCTCTGCTGTCTTTAATTATTTTATTCTGCTTAATTTTCAATTAGCAAATAAAATTGGTTTAATAAGACAGGTGTCAGCTAGATTTCTTGTGACTGGTAGAGTGTTTACTTTCAATTTTATGTAACCACCTAATTTTGTATGTATTAAAATAAATATTGCTTAGGTGAAATATTCCTTCCCTCCATCACTCACTCACTCACTGTCTATCTGTCTTTCTTTATGTCATACATTAACTTAGCCTAAAATTACTCCCAGTTTGTCTGGCAAAACAAGTCAACCATTGGACATCAAGAGTATTCATGGATTAAAAATTACTATATCAAACCTAGATCCAATTTCAAAATATTTGAGTGAATATTTGAATTTGTTGAAGAAAAAAATCCTCTGTAATCAGTAATGGCACCAATCATTATGCTGTAGTTTTCTTTTAAAAGTATTACTCTCATTCATCTTTTACAGGCTTCCAGTATAGTTGTTGATAAGAATGGTAGAATAAGGATTGGTGATTATAGTATAGATAAGAGGTAAGTGTTTATCTGATAAGAGAGATACAAAATTCAGACATTGTTGCATGATTAAAGTAAGGTGTGGGTTATTACTTAATATAAATAAGAAGATGTGGTATGAGTGTCAATGATAGAACTCTCTATCCAAGTCAAAATGTATAAAAAGTTAAAGTAAGACCGTCATCAGAATTATTATATATGGCATGTTTCTATGCC